>JAXCGZ010015771.1:20000-47894 GCA_037179515.1 Halocaridina rubra | reverse complement strand
GACCATACATAAAGTGCGAATAATATCACTGATAGGATCTTCTCACGAAGAATGAGAGAGATCAAGGAATAAACATACTGGCAGATTTGTCTCAGGAAATGCATATAAATGACATTTGTAAGGGCAGCATATACTTTCTTAGCAAATGTAAGGGTAGCCTTTAGATATATGGACAAGGAAATGTTCAGAAATATATATGTAACCTATGTGGGGCTAAAGCTTGTATTTGCAGTCCCCTTTTGGAATCAACTCCTGAAAAAGCACATAAGCTGGAAAAAGTTCAAAGACTTACCACAAACTGATGTTAGAAATACGCAATCTTAAGTATGAGGAGAGGCTGAGAGAATTAGACTTACCATCACTCGAAGCTAGAAGAATGACAGGGGATATGGTGACGGTTTTTAAATTCCTTCAGGGTTATGACTGTGTGGATAGAAATCGATATTTTTATATGGATGGCTCTATAACTAGAGGTCATAGTTTGAAGCTTCGTTAGACAACATCTTTGCAGAATTTAAGGAAGTACTTTTTTTTTCTTTCTTTTTTTTAGTGTAAGAGCAGTTGATGATTGGAAGTCGCTAAGCGAGGAGGTAGTTAATGCTAATTATAGCCATAGTTTCAAGGACAAGTATGATAATTATCATTGAAAGAAAAGAGACGGGGGAGTTACGAGCATAGTGCTCTTTCCAGTAAGCACAATTAGGTAATTCGTATATATTGTGGTCTGGCAGTTCACCCTAGGGGTGAATGCCGGACCTTAAACACACCAGAAGTGTAATGAAGTGAATGTAAGTAGTGATTATGTGCGTTCCTGGGGAACTGATGTCTACATGTAGCAGGAAAATTATTTCAAGAGTTGAGTGGGAGGTCTGAAAAGATGTCTGCTGCGTAGTGTTTGCTAGCTTAACATTAAAGCTCGCTCATCGTCCTCAATACATCAAGGAATTATCAATGAAAGTAACGAAGAATTTAATGATTAGAGACGAAGATGATCTCAATAATGTTAAATTAGAGGGACAGACTTCAGTTTTAATTGTAATGTGGGGTGAAAGTAGGAAAAATGTGTATTTAACCTAATCGTGACGTCACAGTTGTTTATCGAGGACCTTTTGGGAGGATGGCGAGTGAAGTGGTGAGTAACTGCTCTTATTTTTGTTGAATTTCTACGTATGTAGGGAATTTTAAGGGTGTTTTTGTATTGTAACTTGTGAGTAAGGTCTTCATGCAGGGTTTTAATATCTTTGTTGTTTAGTTTTCATTTAGAATTTATTAGAAAAAGCGAGTTGAATAGGTATTGATGACGTCAGAGAGTGAAAGAATGAGAGAAGAGAAACCACTCTTGCTCTCAGAGCTCTTTTTTTTTCGCTCTTTTTCATTTCTTTGTATATTATGCAACGTTTTACGGTAAATTCGCACTCAGACTATAGATTAAAGTCGTATATGGAACTTTGTCTGACTTCTGACGAGGTTGTGCTTTCTTTAAATAATTTTTTTTCCTCAAAAATGAGTTAGTGTTTTTCTTCGCCGAGTTTTGGTCGATGGTGAGGCAATTTTATCTGACCTTGAGCCACCGCCACCACCACTTCTACCTCTGTTGCAAGTGTTCCCAAAGCCTCTTCTTAATAAAAGTGCCACAGTACTATCGCCCTTATCGTACGATTTGATAAAATATTCCTAGTTTGTTATTTGGCTCTTGAATATATAAAATCGACGATGTCTCGCAATCTTCGGGTTATGAATCCTCTTTCCGAGCATTCTCTGGTTTGTTACTCCCACTTATTTATTGCAGTGGGGTTCTCGGCTGCTATCCCCCTTCACCTATCGACAGAGACCTGTCAGAAGGAGATAGAGGTCACATCATTGGGTCAGTTGTTGATCTATGCTGTTTAGATGACCTTGAATGACACAGTTTGCTCAACTTCTCCTCAATCTCATCTAAGGAACAGGTGCTACATTGGTGTTTTCGTATACCCTTTTTAAGCACTTTATTTTGGTCAAAGTATAAGGAGGTCCAGATGATTTAGAGCATAATATGATGTTTGCTGAATTTCATTCATTTGTAAATCAGAAAGGAAGTCAAACCACACTTTTAATACGCTCATGTATGAGTGACTGATTTCATGACCTTGAAAATCAAGCCCCGTCATGGTTGTGTGTTCCCTCTAGGACCTTTGAATATTGCTGCATGAAAATATCTCAAATATATGTACAATCAGTTATACAGTATTGTACATTTATTCCTATATTGCGCAAATAGTATTCCATGTCTTTCTTAGTACCACACTTTTTTAACCTGTTAGCCCGTCATGGTTGTGTTTTCCCTCTAGGACCTTTGAATATTGCTTCATGAAATAGCTCAAATATATGTACAATCAATTATAGAGTATTGTACATTTATTCCTATATTACGCAAATAGTATTCCATGTCTTTCATAGTAGTACACTTTTTAACCTGTTAGTTATCATAATTATTGCATTTTACTGCACCAGATTGGTTCTTAACGTTGTAAGTTGCATTTATATACTCTCATTTTGATTTGCCAGCGTATAGACTACTCCCAACTCTGCTAAGAAACTAATTGTTGCAGTTACTTGCGGACTACAGTTATGGCTTAGTTGCTGTTATGTTTTATTTTTCTCCAGAGGAAAGTTACTTGAGAACTACCGTTATGGTTTAGTTGTTGCTATGTTTTGTTTCCTCCAGAGGAAAGTTACTTGAGGACCACAGTTTTGGCTTAGTTGCTGTTATGTTTTATTTTTCTCCAGAGGAAAGTTACTTGAGAACTACAGTTATGGTTTATTTGTTATGTTTTGTTTTCTCCAGAGGAAAGTTACTTGAGGACTACAGTTATGGCTTAGTTGTTATGTTTTATTTTTCTCCAGAGGAAACTTACTTGAGGACTACAGTTATGGCTTAGTTGTTGCTATATTTTATTATTCAGAGGAAAGTCAAGAGTACCTCCAACGTTTTTCCTTGTGTGTAGTAAAAGTCCAGTGAAATGGGCCAGGGCAATGGGACAGGAATCCCTACCTTTGTATTTTTCTCCCACAGAGTCAGATTTTTTACTTTGACTTTGCCAACCCCGTGGAATGGGGAATATATAAAATTGTTTTAATCATGGCAGTATTTACTGTTAGGTTAAATCTGACACAAAATTGAGCCTTTGCCATCTTAAAGTTTACTTCGATTTTTTACTCCAGCATGGGAATCATGTGGGTTAGTGTACATTTTGTGTGAGATATAGCCCTTCCTGTCATTATTTCTTTATTATAATTAAATTGTATTGGATTATGGTAGGCTAGCTATATTGTTATGTTTGGGTTTGGTAGCTAAAAGAAGTTAATAAATCATATGATTATAAAAATGTAAGTATGTTTTCATAGATGTCTGTGGATATCATACAGCAGATCTTAAAAAGATACCCCCCAGAACCCCTTGTAAAGTTAAATAACCCAGTTTATTGTTAGGTTAAGTGACTTTGCTTGTAAATATGAATAACCTCTATGGGATTATGTTTCTTTAAAAGCTCCCTTAATAGCTTAATATAGAAGTTTTCTTCTTTGATTTTGATATTTTGTGATAAAATATATAACCTCTGACATGTCTGCTTTATAAAAATACAGTAAATGTTGCCTGCATTATTTCCTACTCACTGTTGAAGCATCATTCTTGAATACTCTATATATTTTCCGTATTTATTATTATTGTATAAGAAGCTAGGAAATATATAGGGTTTAAGTGTCATTTTCTTTGTGAGATTCGAAGAAAGTACTTTTCCTTTTTTGATATTTATTTGTTTTTTGGGTTGGTCATTGAACCTGTTTTATTTGCATGTGTCTGGTACACATGTTATCTATTGAAAATCTGTACTTTTAAGAGAAAACTGATCACACTTTGGGTGTGTCTACCAAGCTTTACTCTCTCGTAGTTTTCAAGTAGTATCCTTCAAATTAAATTCTTCTAGTTTACATGTTTTATAGTATGGGAATAAAACACTATGCTATTAATGAAATTAAATATCATGTATTCACCCTTGGATGACTATAGTCGATTAAGTCACAAGCTCTAAGATGGCGCTTTAAGTTTTATAAGTCAAGGAGCCGCTGCGTAGTTGTTTTTTTCATGTACCTGCTTTCATTAAATTCTTATTTTAATCCATGTTTATTGTCTAATACTTGACTTCTAAATACTGTTTGGGGCATTGACAGAGGAGATTTGATTATGTTTTGCAGTTAATATATATTACCTAGATAGGGGTTTTAATATATTCTCAAAATTCAAGATATAAAAAAAAGACAATGCAGAGATGTAAAGCAGTTGTAAGATATGTGAATAAATAGCAATCATCCCTGAAAAAGCATATATTTTACTTATTTTGTGTGTGTGCTAAATATAGGTACAGTGCTTGAAATGGTGATTTTTTTTTATCATAATAGTATATTACATTATCTTAATGATATTGCAGTGTACAAATGACTTGGAATTCGTTTTATCCTCGATCATTTTAGTTGTGAAAATCAACTCTGTAGACTTGGATATTTTTGAAAAGAATTACGCTAGAAGCAGTGTTTTTCAGCACAGTATCTAATTATGCAAAGAAAGATTCAAGTATGCTGTATATAAATACAAGGTGATGTAGCTTTGCAAGGACTTGCATACAGTATATGTTTTAGCAAGACTTGGGATCAGATGTGATTACCGTACATAACACTGTGTAGTTTTTAATAACTACTGTACATACATATATATAGTGTCCACAAATCCCCTTGTAAGTATGGTGGCTGAGTTAAAGCACTCATTTACCAGAAGCTAATATACTTCGATCACTCTTCTTAGCTCCTATGGAATAAAGGGCTGCTACTATTCCCCCCACCCTGTTAGGGTTCATCCGCAGGGTAAGTGGAAAGGATCTTCTAATGGTTCATGATTACAGTGGTACCTCTAGTTACGAACTTAATCTGTTCTTAAACCCTGTTCCCGAGTCAAAAGTTCATAACTTGAAACAATTTTTTCCCTTTGAAATGCATGTAAAACAAATTAATCCATTCCCTAGCCCCATAAATATACCTTTATAATATATTTTTTATTGGTATACTGTATACATGTATAAATGCACCTATAATAGGAAAATTACATTAATAATTGAAGAAAATTCTACTCTACTAAAATAAAACATGGTACTGTACCGTATATACCTTTGTGGGTGATGGTTGCTGGCACACTAAGAAGAAGAAGAAGAAGAAGAAGAAGAAGAAGAAGAAGAAGAAGAAGAAGAAGACCCCTTCCATAAAAACGTCGGGCAACTGTTCAGGTACAGGCTGTATTTCTGGTGTTTTCTCTCTTATGTTCCCTCTTGGAAAGTGGTTCTCTGGCTGGTATTAGCACAAGAAAACGATTCATAGAAATTTGTCTTTTTCTTTGCTGATAAATTTTTCCAAATGAGACAGCACATTGTCATTTAAAATGTATACTGCTCTGGCTAGTACAGTGGTAACGCGCTGGCTTCGCATTCACGAGGTCGAAAGATCGGTTCCCGTCCAAGACCGAGAGTTTAAGCTGTTTACTGGCAGGAACTGCTGTGGTTGGACACCACAGTGGGGGGTTGGGGCTTGCCCTGGCTGACGAATACCCATTGTATTGAAATGGAAATAAAGTTTATAAAGTTTATACAATGGAAGCATGCACAGTACTCCACGTACTAAAAATTTCTTTAAACGTTTCACTTGAAACCTATATCCTCACATCCCCCTGCTCCGCTGATTGCTCCTCTTGGAGAGTTCACCTGTTGATGTTGCAACTTCTGTTAGCTTTTCGGTGGTAAGTTCTTGTTTGTGGTCCTCCATATCCTTCTCCTTGACCTCCAAATCCAAACTTTTGCCCGTGGCCACAATATCGTTCACTATGTTAATAGCTATCACCTGCTTGAAACCTTCTTAAGTCTCTATCAGCAACACAACCTGGCCAAAGTTTCCTCCAGGCAGAGTTCAACGTGTGGTAAGAGACCTCCTTTCATGCCTTGTCAATGAGGCTAACGCAGAGGAGGATATTGAAGTGGTCTTTCCAGAATTCACGCTGCGTCGAATCGATATTGTTGGTGACCTGGAAACACCTGGCAAAAATACCCTTCGTATAGAGCTTCTTAAAATTGGAAATAACTTCTTGGTCCATGGGCTGGAGGAGAGGAGTGGTGTTGGGGGGCAGAAATTTTACTTTTAAGAAGTCATCTTCTATAGCAAGGTCTTTTTCCAAACTTGGAGGATGGGCAGGAGCTTTGTCCATTATGAGAAGACACTTAAGGGGCAAACCTTTTTCCTCAAGATATTTCTTGACAGCTAGCGCAAAAACTTCAATCAGCCATTCTATGAATAGGATACGTGTTACCCAAGCCTTTGTATTTGACCTCCACATTACCAGAAGTATAGCCTTCAACGCATTATTGTGCTTAAAAATGCATGGATTTTCAGAGTGGTAGACTAAAAGAGGCTTAATCTTGCAGTCCCCACTAGCAGTAATGCACAATAAAGTGTAAGCCTGCCCTTCATTGGTTTGTGGCCAGGCAGTGCCTTCTCCTCTTGGGTTATGTAGGTCCTTTTAGATATTTTCTTCTCAAACAGTCATGTTTCATCTCAGTTTAAAAATTTGTTGCAAGATGTAGCCTTCACTTTCGATAAATTTAGCTAATTCTAGCATGTAGGCACCCGCTGCCTGTTGGTCCGAACTAGCCGCCTCTCCTTGCCTAACAACACTGAATCCCAGTTGGTTGACAAAATTTTTCAGACCAGCCTCTACTTGCTTTAAATTTGTCAGTTTTAGTGCCACTAGAACTCAGAGTGTTCGCTACTAAATCATGGTGTATTTGTAAACAGTTTGTGAGTCTGGCAAAAGAATAGTCACACGGCATTCTTGTATATGTATATACTGTATCAAATTAATCTTTATATTTTTTATTTGTTTATGTATTTGGTTATTTGAAGGAATTATACTTACTTTATGTACTAATTACCAAAT
Source organism: Halocaridina rubra (assembly GCA_037179515.1). Classification (NCBI taxonomy): domain Eukaryota; kingdom Metazoa; phylum Arthropoda; class Malacostraca; order Decapoda; family Atyidae; genus Halocaridina; species Halocaridina rubra. Next base: position 40,885 of record JAXCGZ010015771.1, on the reverse strand, counting down.
ACATATCCGTAAATGTGATCTTTATTAAAAAGGTTTGTTGAGGTTGGCAGAAAAATTGTCACACAGCATTGTTGTACTGCATACTTATATACTGGAGCAAGTTAATGGTTTTATTTATTTATTTGTTTATGTATTTAGTTATTTGAAGAAATTAGACTTAGTTTATTTACAAAATTACCAAATACTGTACATATCAGTAAATACTGTACGATCTTTCTTATGCGAAAAATTATATTGAGGTTGGCAGAATAATCGTCACACAATGTTGTTGTATACGTATTTACTGTATCATGTTAATGGTTTTATTTATTCATTTTCTTATGCACTGTATTTGGTTATTTGAAGGATATAGACTCAATTCTTATACCAAATTACCAAATACATATCCATAAATATGATATTTATGCAAAAAAGTTTGTTGTTGTTGGCAGAATAGTCACAAGACATTGTTATTTAAGTATATATCAAATTAATGGTTTTATTTATTCATTTATTTATGTATTTGGTTATATGAAGGAATTAGATCTAAGTTATTTACAAAATTACCAAATATAAATATTGGAGAGAGAGAAACCAAAAGGACAGCACTATAAGAACAATAAGAACATATTTTTAAAGAAGTGCTGCCATATCGTTCATCTTGTTCATTCGCTGTGGATGCATATATTCAACAATAAGATGTTATAAGTACTTTGGCTGGATGACCAGCATTGACGGTGCATCCCAGTGAACCTACTCTTTGATTCAGGAGAGAGCAATAGATTGTTTAATTGCGTGAAAATGGGAAAAGGGGGGAAGGAGAAGCGTTACCCACTTGTTCTTGTGCTCATTCGCTGGTGTTAAGCCGTTCCACCCAAAGTTGGATATGGGGCCTGAAGTTATCCAGTTATCCAGATGCAAGCCAACCACAGTGGTTAAGGTAAGCAATACTGCATAGTGTACTTTTACTATTTTTATGTCTTTGATTAAGAACTTAGGTTATTTTTCTTTGTTTTGGAGTATTTATTTTTAGCATTAGTGAGGGACCTAGGTTCGAATTATAGGTGTCAGGAATGGAGCCCTGACATTAAATGGGGACGCCCCTGTGTATATATATATATATATATATATATATATATATATATATATATATATATATATATATATATATATATATATATATATATATATATATATATATATATATATATATACTGTATATATATATAACTGTTACCTAATACAGAGTATGTGAAATGTTGTTTTTATATGAAATGTAACTTCTAGACTACCGAGTGCCATATGAAAGTGAGTGCCATATGAAAGTGAGCTAGGAGGTTGAGTTCACTTTTTATAAACAGGAAATAATGTTATCACAATATAGATTAGATAAAGGTATAGCATTTCTTGATCACTGTTGCTGATTCCACATGCCGTGCACTGTCTTGATGAATTTTGTAACTTTTTTTTTATATATTTGGGCTTAACTTTTGGGCTCCTTTTATATTATGGTTCTATTTTCAGCTACAGTATGTGTGTGAGTAAACTTAGATTAAACCTACATTAAAATTTCTGTAACAGTTGTATTAAGAATTTGTGTTATTGTTATTATTTAATCCCCTAAATATATAGTTTTTTCTTTAGATATTTATGAAGCGAGTGTGCTGAGAATGGAATACTTTAGCTTAATGTATTGCGGTATTTATATTGGCATGTAGATTAATGTAGTGGAAAAAATAAGATTTGGCATTAACTTAAGTATTAAAGGATGGGACATATTCTGTGTAAGTACTGTATACCTCACAGCAGAAGAATCCTTGCCCACTTACCTTGTGGATGACCCAAGCAAGTTAGAAGGTTAGATTGTGCAACCTGTTATCATCAAGGAACTAAGCGGAATTATCGAGGTATATTAGCTTTTGGTGAATGTGTACTTTGACTCAGCCACCCCTCCTGACAGGGGGGGGGATTGCAGCCATTGTATATGTATGTATTTATATACTGTACGTATGTACATATGTTTGCATGTTAGTGTGGATGGATGGATGCAATTCATTGTTAATTCTGTAACAGGATAATTTTGGGTATGATTCTAATTAAACACCATATTTCATAACCTTCTAAATTTGGAATGCGTTTCTGTTTTGTCACTTTGGTGAACGGTATCAAATGCCACTATATATTTCTTGTAGACAATATTCTTGTATGTAGTCACCTTTCCCAGCCTTATTTTATATTTCTTTGTTTGTATATAGAGTTTGGATTTATCACAGTGAGAACTTTAGCGTTAAATGCTAATAAATAAAGAAAGGAATAAATTGATATGATCACCCAGTATACCATATTTGATTGGTTTTACGTCATGGACTCGTTTCCTACTAAGGGCTAGGATGGTGCCTTTTGCCAAGGGACTTTGGTTTTTGCATGTGTGACCGTTACCTTTGGTGAATGCCCTTTCTTAACCTCAGACTGTAGTAGGCTGCAAACCAATGACTTGACAAATCAAAGTTGCAAGCGTTACCACTCGGCCGCAGTCCCTGCTATACTAAACTTTATACATTTAGACAAATCAAAGTTGCAAGCGTTACCAATCGGCCGCAGTCCATGCTATACTAAACTTTATATATTTAGACAAATCAGAGTTACAAGCATTACCACCCGGCCGCAGTCCCTGCTATACTAAACTTTATATATTTAAAGTATATTTAGAGTGAGTATTTAGTAATTGTCAATTGACTTAAGAAAATTGTCTGCAGTATCTGTAATGTTAGCTTAAATAGAGTTTTTGATTATGTGTGGCTGTATATGTTAATGTCGGGAGGAAAAGAATATAGTGAGTCCCCGATATTCGTCGCTAACTGGGACCATAAAAAGGTGACTAATAATGAAAAGACGAATAATGACACTGTAATTCCCATTACAACAGTGTACAGTATTAGGGGTTTGTATAAATTATAAATATCAATAAAGGTAAAGAAAAGTAAATGTACTGTACATGCAATACTTGTAATAAAATTTTAAAATTTGAATAAGAAATCAAACAGTATTTAAAGGAAACCTAATACAGTACAGTAAGTGCCGCAGACCATGGTTGGGGGGAAAGAGGATGAAGGAGATCAGTGGGGTAAAGGACCTTTAAATATAAATTAGAAATAGCAACAAAGGAAGTTTACTACAATATTATTAAAAGACAAGCTTAGTGTATGTACAATGTACTCTTAACACCGAAGCTTTGGTGCACGTGAGTAGCAGATGATGCTAGTTTGAGAACGCCATTGGCACCATCTATTGACAGAAAAACAAAACTAGGGAAATTTATCGTCATTGCCTCAAAATGTTAATGACAATGGAGTGAAAAGATGAAAACCTGGACAACGAATAATGCAGGCCCTTTGTATTTGCACTGAGCTAACAACAGCTCACTTAGTAAGACTTCAATATTTCTTGGTTATTCCTTTATAATAAATGGACATCTGCAGGACTGCTTATTACTTTGCATTACACCAGCGATTCTCAACCGGTGCGCCCTGAAAGGTAGCCAGGTGTGCCCCAGGTTAATGAAAAAGTAATTTATGATTTTTTAATATAAAAAAATCTGTATATTTAAATAACTACGGATAGGCACGTGACTCCCATGTCAGAGTCAAGTCTATGTCATTTGAGATTTTAAACTGGATGCTCATTTCCTTAATCTTTAAAAAGGAAGGAATAATTCTTTCCCTTTTACCTTCCGCAAGGGAATTAAATTAGTCATTATCTATCTCTTTTACCATCGGGAATGGTTGATATAAGATCTTAGAACAACCCGTCTCAAAGCATGTGAGAAGCAGCGATAATGACAATTGAATACAGGAATCGGCGAGGGACATCATGAAAATCAAACATAAAGAGATGCCCATTCATCAATTTTGGATTTCCATCAAAGAAAATCCTTCAATAGCTCGTAAAGCACTGAATATTTTATTGCAGTTCTCTACATCATACCTCTGTGAATTAGAATTTTCTGCTTATACCAACATTAAATGTAAAAATAGATCAAATATTCGATGTATTGCTTAGGATATGAGGCATGCTTATCACATATAAGGCCTAGTATAAAAAAAAATTGCCAAAGCACATCAGGCACAGGTTTCATACAAGCATACTTGATATTATATATTCTAATGTCTTAAGAGTACTTTCTTATCTCAAGAGCCTTTTTTTATGATTTCACTGCTCTTAAAATTTTATGGATAATTTTATCTTACTGATATATTGAGTGTGCTTCAGAGTTTTAATTACTCTACAAGTGGCCCTGACCTATAAAAGGTTGAGAAACACTTCATTTCACTTATGGTTTTTTCATACTATATCACACATCTTAGATTGAAATTGGCATCTAATCATATTGATGTGCGCTAGTCTTGTGCTGTGGTTTACTTTATCATTTGCTGAATGACTATATATTAGTTACAGTAAGTTTCTTTTTATATGACATTAAAACCTAGGATATAATATTTGAGGAATTGAACAATACTGTACTATATGGTAGTGGAGAAATTTTGAGTTATTTCATTTCATTTTGAAATCTTGTTTCATATTCAGACTTCCTGGTCATTAAGGTACACTTATTTCATACACAGTTTGATGAGCCAGAGTTACCTACAGGCTCTATATTGTTGTTTACCATTTTATGTGTCACTTTAATATGAATGGGGTGAACATAAACAGGTTGGAGTTGGGGTATAAAGGTTGGATATCCTTCCTAATATCCTGTGGTGGGCTTGATCAGAGTTGAGTGGTCAAACCACTTCGCTACCGCAGCCCCCACTGTTGAATCTCAATAAACATGCCTGATGCATTTAAGTTCATAACGACATGTGTGTGTTTCCAACCCCATGTGAATGGGGACTAGTTGTGTCTTTATTGGGCAGTTCGTTGCAGACAAAACCAGCTTTGAATTTGAACAATTTTGATTTTTCAACCTGCTTTCTTTTGTGTTTGGCTTGAGTTAAAAGATATTTGCAGGTACATTTAAGATGCTTAGGATGTTTCATTGCCTACAGTTCCGCTAAATATCATGGTACTGTACCTCTTTATTATCTAACTAGGACTTCTATCTTATATGGGGATACATGTTAGGATGTTTCATTGCATACAGTTCTGCTGAATATCATGGTACCTCTTTATTATCTTACCAGGACTTTCTATCTTATATGGGGATACATGTTAATAATCAATTTATAACATTGCATATAGCATTTGATTTTTTGGTTCTTTTATCTAATCTTAAATTTCTTAATTTATTTAGATGTTTAGAAAGTATCTTATTTATAGCCAATTGTCATATGCAAATGGCCAGTACCAGAATCTCTAATTAACGAGTGTATAACATTTATGTAAGTATATTGTGTTGTGGCTTATCGTGTGTGTCTTCACTTTTCCAAATCGCTTCGATTAGGTGAGTGGTATGTACGGTATGTGTTTTGTCATTTGGAAGGATGATGTTTGTTGCCATCAGCTTTTTTGAATGAAATATTGATGGTTGAGTGTTTTAAGGTATGACTTGTTTGTATCTAGGATTAATATAGCAGTACTGTATACCAGTCACAAACAATTTAATGATTACCTTTTAACTTGGTGGTTTTGGATACCAGTATTCTCTCAAGGTTTAAGAGTATCATTGTTTCATTTTCAGATATATGATAATAATAATGAAAAATTTTCTTCACCACATTTTATGCCTTAATACTGTGAGACACTTTTTATAATATTAGACCACGAGCCGTCACTGATGTATTTGTTAGTTCCGAGCATTGTGACAGATATGAAGTCGATTTTTCTGATGTGAAGTATGAAGTCCATAATTGCTACAGCAGATTTTTGTTTTATCCACATTTGCAAACCTAGTCGTACATGCGCATACATATGTACATATGCTATGACCCTAATGTCTCTTGTAAGGGAATGGCCTAGTTAAAGCACACATTTCGTAGAAGTTGATATTACTTAAATACCTAGTCATTTTTACTGGTAAATACCCAATTTAATTTTAAAATGATTAATGTATGTTTAGCATCATCTTTCTTTCAGTATTCTTGCCTTTCAAAGGAGTTTCTATTCGAAAATTTTCTCAGAATTAGAATATTAAACCTAAATATCCTTATATCCAGTTTTAAATCCTTTGTTTTTAATAATTCTCAGTGGGATTCCTAGGCACAGTACTTATATTATTAATAGGTTATCTAAGGTATTATTCTGGTCAATTTCGAGTTTTGCCTCAGAACCTTTCAGAATATATCTTGCCACAAAGTATTGTTAAAAATGATTAGGAAATGCTGGATATAATGAATCCTTGCTCTCAGAATTCTCATCGCAGGTGGCCTCAAGTTGCTTCAGCGAGTCATAGTGCCCTGTTTGATAAATAAAAAGAGATTTAATCATTCTGTTGGTATTCTTTCGTAGTAAAGAGTTACACTTTATGTGGAGAACAAACTTATACAGAAGCTCCCCTACTTACGAACTACCGAGTTGTGAACATTCACAAACAAATACCTACCCATTATCTACCCATGTATTATTGTATGTATTGCTGTAGTGTACTGTATTATTACATTATTATTACTATTATAATTCATTATTACTTTATACTTTGTTTTATGTAGTAGTTAAGTGTCTTTAACCTAAGTACTGTATATGTATGTACTGTACACTTACTTTTTTTTTCCTACACACAACTTACAAACAATTCTACTTACGAACGGACTTCTGGAATGTAACTCGTTCATAAATTGAGCAATGTCTGTACAATGTATTTTTTTTTTGTCACAATGAGTCCCCTTTTTGAGGGGATGGACACCGGCAAGTTGGAACTAGGGGATGAAAGCTGGATACCCATACTAGCGCTATGTGCCGATATTGAACCCATGTTGGTTTGGCTTTTCACTGCCTTACTCAGTCCCTCTACCTCTGAGCTACTAGGCCCCCTGCATGTACATTGTGTAATGAACAATAATGATCCTTATCATCCTCACTTCACAATCCCAAAACCTCCAGATCCACTCGACCCTCTATCATTAATTTTTAATAACTACGGATCTTCCCATGATAGGTACCAGTGCCAAGTGGTTTTGGATGCTACTGTGTGTAGATGGTAAAGAAAATTACTAAAAGAGTCCCCAGGATGATTATACATAATTACAGGACAGTACTTTAATTATTATTATTATTATTATTATAGTACTATCATGGTTATTCAGTACACACACTGTATATAATGTAATCATAATGTTCAGATCACTTGACATCCACCTCTTTGGAATGAAATCTAGATATTAAATGACACATAGCTGTATTTCAATACCAGTGTAGATCTTGGAGAAATGTGATAATACAGGAAGGCTCTGACTTTACATTGTCGTCGACTTACTTAGCCCTTGACTTACGTAGGGTCCTCCCCATAAGAATTTAAATTTAGAAATTAATTAATTGAAATGTGAGACCTAGAATATAAAAAAGGGGAGGTGCGTGATGGCTGTGTATTTGCCGCTTGCTTAAATGCTCTGTTCGTAGCTGGCCTGATCGCTGTCTTGAGTGCTTTTATAATTTCTTACGCATTCTATTTGCTGTGCGTTTGTGACTGAAACTGTCTGGTAACAAGTGACTATTTGATGGTATGAAGGAACCTGTCCCCAACATTATGTGATCAACTTGGAAATGAAGCCAAAAAGAAGTTGGGAAAATGGAAACCAATCCATCAATTCCATTGTCTGTGAACTTAGATACAATATGCAGCGCCTGTTTCGTGAACTTGGATACAATATGCAGCATCTGTTTCATATATTATTTTAGATGCAAAGCTACAGGAGAAATACAAACATGCCAGTATTATAAGTGTCCCCAATCTTTGACATATATGGATTAAGTGATCACGTTCAGTATTTAAGGTGTGGATAAGAGTGGTTTTGCTTTTTTGACTTTCCCTGGTGAAGATATGAAGACAATTTCTTAGATTTTTGATGCTTGATAAGAATCTATTCATATATGAATGGCAAAGAATACTGTACACTATAGTACTGTATAACAAGTTCATAAAAGAAATTTAGTTTGAAGTTTTGTAGGGAAGTTATCTTTTCAGCATCATTGTTAGCTTTAGTGTTCTTTGGGAATCATGAGTGAAGTTTTTAATCTCACCAACTTCTCTGATAAGGTGGATCTTATTTCCTTTTGCCAATTCACTCGTTCTTTAGACTTAAAAAGAGAAAAGCTCTCAAATTATACATACTTTCTATGGATATCATCACGAGAAAAGCTCTCGAACAATACATACGCTCTATGGTTATCATCACCACCTGTCTTGTTTTCTTTTTTGCTCTAGAGCATAGAAGAGCATTGTAGCAATATCTACAATTTCATGTCCCACTAGTGATATGCAGTATGGTGACTGTGGTAGTGCAGTGGTCATAACGCTCGCATTAGGAGGCGACATACCCGTTATCGAACCCACCTTGGAGCATTATGCAAGGCATCCAGCCTTAATTCCCCACCTCCAACGTGTCTATGTCTACCCCCATAATGGGAATTAATAGTGACACATATATTGACAAATGAACAGCTTGTGCTATACAGTATACAGGCAATATTTGCAGTACTGTAGTTAGGAAACGTGTAATTTATTTTTGTATCTTCTAAAACTTCTGTAGATTAATTTGAGTAAAGTTTGTTAATATTCAATTTATTTTTTAAGTGTATTTTTGTTAGTTGTAACTCTTCTGATCACTCACGTGCTTGGCCGTTTTCATATCTGTTCACATGACGTATTAAGTTTCATGAATTGCATCAGTTATGCCAGCTGAATTTGCTGGAGTTAAAGAACGGCAGACTTCGCTATTACTTTTTCACATCCTCTTCATAAGAGAATATTTTATTTTTTTTGGCCACAGAAAGAGATGGGATGGAACTCGGATCATTTAGTACGGCAGACCAAGACTTAACCCACTTAAGCCATGGAAGCTCCCTATATTTAGTATGCAAATATTTCTGTAAAAAAATATTTGAAATATTTTTGCAGTATAATTTCCCGCGTATTCAAGATAATGTGTGTTTGTGCGTGAGTATGTTTGTGTTTATGTGATATATATATATATATATATATATATATATATATATATATATATATATATATATATATATATATAGAGAGAGAGAGAGAGAGAGAGAGAGAGAGAGAGAGAGAGAGAGAGAGAGAGAGAGAGAGAGAGAGAGAGAGAGAGAGAAAGTTTAAAATTTTAAAACTAATTAGCTTTTAATATTGTTTCACCAAATTGGAGTTGTTTTTTTTTTAAGTACATTGATTTGTACAAAATGAGGCCTGTGATCTTACTTTATAGATTTGTTTATTTTTTTCCAGATTTATGCCGCATTTACGTTTTACATAACCTCAAAATGCAGATTTAATCTTGTTTTACATTTCCTCTAAATGCTTGATATATGTAGTTTCCACTTGCATATTTGCAACATAATCTACTCACTGTGTAATGACCATTTTTTTTCCTCGACTTACGGTCCCTTTACCTATTTGTTGAGACTTACCTGGCAGGTGTACTGTGTCAGGGGGTGCCTATAGTTAGGGTGGTTGTTCAAGGAAAAGGGGTGTGGGTGTGGATGGGGTGGTATGTGGAACAGGTTGGGGTTGACTGAAGGGTTAGTGAAGAATATGGGGGGAGGAGGGGGCTGGGGTGACTAGGCACTGGGGAGTATAGCAGCTTTTGCTGCGTTGAAATCTCCCCAGCCGCTAGCCAGTCACCGTGGCGTCCACCGACAGTGTGTAAAGAACTGTGGCTGAGAGTAGTAGTTCTTGTGTGGTGTAGTTGCCCCCTTTTTTGTGATACTTTTGTGGGAAGACCTTTGTGGAGCTGAAGGAATTAGTGTTGTTTAGAGAACCATATACTAGAGAACCTCATCACCCTTTGGCTCTAGTGTAAAAAAAAAAAAAAGTTTAGCTCAGGTTTTGAAAGGCGGAAATGTTTATGAGTGAATTGCACCTTATGGGGGGCTTTTGTAAGTTAATGGGAGAGCGCGAGACAGGTGTATGAAATACCATGATATAGCAAACGAAAATAGTTAACACGAAAAACACCGAAAATTAGACCTTGGTGTTTCATGCAAGAGAAAGATCGAAAAATATTGGAAAGATCAGATCAGTCCATCCTCTCTCTCTCTCTCTCTCTCTCTCTCTCTCTCTCTCTCTCTCTCTCTCTCTCTCTCTCTCTCTCTCTCTCTCTCTCTCTCTCTCTCTCTCTCTCTCTCTCTCTCTCTCTCTCTCTCTCTCTCTCTCCCCCCCCCCCTCACCCCCCCCTCTGCCTCCACTACCAATCACCCCCCCATCTCCGGTTGCTCTCCACCACCCGTTTCCTCCAGCTTGCTCTCTACTACTTCATCGCCTGGAAATCCAGTTCCAGCATTACTTGCATATTTTTCCTATTGGAAAGCTTAAGAATTAAAGAGTTTGATTTTGGAAAATGATGTCGAGGAAGAACTGAAAAGTAGCAACAGCTGGCGATTTTCGTGTCGGTATAACTCAGCTGGTTGTCTCAACCTCGGATATCATCAGAGGACACTGACCCCGCGCGGTTAGAGTCAAGGTACGAGCCAAATTATACTCATCCTTATGTATGCTTGCAGTAAAGTTTGTATTTGCTAAGCTCGCTACTTTCCCTGTGGCCTTTCTGTATACTGTACATATATGTATCCTTTTCTCGTAAGTGCTTTCCTTTCTTTCCGTCTCTCTGTCTTTCTTTCAGTGTTGTTTTTTTTTTCTATATCCTGAAAATATGTCTTTTGAAATGAGTATAATTTCTGATTTATATCAGTGGTCTAAATGGCTAGATTTTTAAGATCTAGCGTCGATGTGCTCTATAATTTGGATCCAAATGAACTTGAGAGTGAGTACATCATTTACGCATGCGCCCAGCACTGTGCAACTGTTGCGTCTGCTTTTCTCTCGGGGGGAAAAAAAAAAATAAAAATAAAATATATATATATATATAATATATATATATATATATATATATATATATATATATATATATATATATATATATATATATATATATATATATATATATATATATATATATATATATATATATATATATATATATACCCTTCAAGTATTGCACAGAGACCCTTTTAATATTTCAATTATTATTATTATTATTATTATTATTATTATTATTATTATTATTATTATTATTTTAGAGTCCTTGCTTCAGGAGGTGATGGACCCATGTTCGAACCTGCGGCGGGGCGTGACGAAGGGCATCCAGCCTCAATTCCCCGCCCTCACTTCTCTGTGTCCACCCTCTAATGGGGGACTGTGACTCATAATATATATATATATATATATATATATATATATATATATATATATATGAATTAAATGATGAATTAATTTTTTGGGTAATGATGGTTTTTGAGAAAAAGTAGGTTCTTTTAAAGTTTTTTTTTTTTTTTTCGAACCAGATATTTTTTCTTTTTAGATTTTGACTCAGCGGATTAGAATTTGTGATTTTGTTTTTCATCTGTTGGAACTCATGGCCATTGAGTTCAGCTCTTACAAAATATTTTATCTATTTTGAGAGAGAGAGAGAGAGAGAGAGAGAGAGAGAGAGAGAGAGAGAGAGAGAGAGAGAGAGAGAGAGAGAGAGAGAGAGAGAGAGAAAGAGAGAGAGAGAGAGAGAGCGCTATCTATTCATCGAACAGTAGTTATAGTAGTAGTAGTTATTGTTGATATTGTAGGTTCATAGTTTCACGTTGTCTTGGTAGTAGTAGCAGTAGGTAAGTTCGAGCACTATTTTACTACTAGAATCAATAGTAGTAATAACGATTACAACAAGTAGCAATTGCTGAAACGTCCTTCGCAAATAGATCACTAAGGCCGCTTTCACACCAAAGTGGCAAGTTGCACATGGCATGCCACATGGCACGCCACTTGAAAACGAGTATCAGGAAATATATGAAACCTTTCACACAAGTGGCATGACACGTCCTATGTGCCACGCCACTTCTGTGTGAAAGGGTTCATATCTTTCCTGATGATCGTTTTCAACTGGCGTGCCACGCCACTTCTATGTGAAAGGTTTAATATATTTCCTGATGATCGTTTTCAATTGGCGTGCCACGTGGCATGCCACGTGCTACGTGCCATTTTAGTGTGAAAGCGGCCTTACAGCAATTCCGTCTTCAAATATATTTGAGCCTTACCAGACATGCATTGGCCATCCCCCTCACCCTCACCACTTGTAACGTTGATGCAGTTACATTTTGCATCTCGAAATTAATTTCGAATAAGAAACAAATTTTTCTCTCTCTCAAATGCACTTTATATATATATATACTTTGTTTTATCAGATACTTTTGTTATTTCATATTGGAAGAATAATTTGTGTTATGGAGGATTTGTTTTCTTCTTCTTCTTCTTCTTCTTCTTCTTCTTCTCTCTTCTTCTTCTTCTTCTTCTTCTTCTTCTTCTTCTTCTTCTTCTTCTTCTTCTTCTTCTTCTTATTATTATTATTATTATTATTATTATTATTATTATTATTATTATATAATATTTCTCTCTTGGTCTTAATTTAGCTAACTTGCTGGATTTCAGTTGATAAATTTATAGTTATATGTATACAAATTCCTTTTTTTTTATAGCGTTTTTTGTTGTGTATGTAAAATTCATTACGTCTTATAGTTTTAAATATACGCCAATAGTGTGTTTCTGTGTGTGTATAAAATGTATGTATGTATGTTTTTTTTTCACCTGCATACAGATTATGTTTTAACTCTTTTTAGTGTTTGTAGAGGAACCTCTGGGTAACTGCATGGTTTCAGACTCGTTCTGTGCTGCCTTTGATTGTTCAGCCGTTCAAAATGATGGCATTTACAGTTTTAACAAAGGCAAATGTTGCCATTTGAGAAGTCTTCTACACCTAGCCATTTTCGAGTCCGCCTTTTTCTTATTGTGTTATATATGCAGACTTCTCCCTGACTCATGTTTCTTGAGTACACATTTATGGAAAAAAAATCTTTAATTCTGACCCCAGATGATGCCCATTAAATACCCTTTCTGTAATCTCTGTACCTGTAAATGAAATATACCCAATATCTCGTGTTCCAGTATTAGTTTGTTAAGAGGATGTTACGAGAGAGAGAGAGAGAGAGAGAGAGAGAGAGAGAGAGAGAGAGAGAGAGAGAGAGAGAGAGAGAGAGAGAGAGAGAGAGACTGCCTGTACTCCCTTTCGCCATTATGGCCATCGTGTGTTATTGACCTTCTCAGAGCTAGAACCTTCACTGTACCTGTAGTGATGGCTGGAAAAAAAAGTTGTTCTCGCTTTCATCGGCGGTCATACAATTTTTTTTCCGTTTTGACTTGTGTTCTCGTGTGTATATACACACCAACTAATTGCATTATTGAAATTTTATTCGTCCCGTACCAAACTTAGCTATAATAATTTAAGCTTATTTATTGTAGTCTGCATCGTCTCTATTTTATGGTGGGAGAAAACATTTTAAGAAGTGACGCTTATTAGCAAATATTTTTGGATATGGCTTGTTTCTATCCTCACAACTTGGACAAGTTCACATATAAAGCTCCCATTAAAGCGTTTTACTTTTTATATATATATAATTAATCTCGTTTAAATTCATTGACCAATCTTATTTTCATCTCGGTCTTTTTTAGTTTTACTGTTCATTCCAACGTTTCAGAAATTTCTAATATATATATATATATATATATATATATATATATATATATATATATATATATATATATATATATATATATATAGTGTGTTTGTTTGTCTAGACTTGCATTGTTCCAGCTTCTTCTTGGGTTTTGTCCTAGTTCGTTTTGCGCTCTCCACACCTCACCCTCCGTTTTGTTCACTCGGAGCAAGAAATCAGATATGCCTTTCTGATTAGGATGAACTTGCGTAGCAAAGGACACACTCTCTCTCTCTCTCTCTCTCTCTCTCTCTCTCTCTCTCTCTCTCTCTCTCTCTCTCAGCGCTAGATATAAGGAAGGGATAATGATAATAGTAAATTTTTTATATTAGGCAGTCATATATATATATATATATATATATATATATATATATATATATATATATATATATATATATATATATATATATATATATATATATATATATATATATATATATATATATGAACAAAATGATCATGTGTTTCGTTGGAGAGCTGATGTCTTGTTAGCCTAGTCATAAGTTGTCTCAACAATATCGTTGACGTGTTTACCGAGGATAATTTTGTAGTTCATGTGCAGTATGATACGTGTTTTTGTGGATTCCTCCCAGTCCAATACGTAAAAAATCCTGTGCATGACACATACTAAACTAAATCTGTTGTTGAACGTTTATTTTTTTTTTTAAGATAAAATGCCTCTGACTTTTTGGTATGTGGATAAATGAGTACTTTTTGGACACTTCGATAGCCAAAGTTTGTCGGTAATAGACCGTAGTACCTACACACACACTATATGAATTCATCCAGGTGTTTATTTAAAGATAAAATTAGTTGATGTTAAATGTGTGCTGAAACGCCCTTCCGCTTTCTTGTTTTCTTGCTGCAGACGAACGAAGAAAATTGCCCTTATTTGGCCTAGGCACGAAGGAACATAAGGCAAAGAGATACAGATGGGGAGTGTTGTGACTTGTCAGATGTGAAGGGATGCTAAGAGAAGTGTAACGAATATGCAAGAATATTTCGTGTAGATTTAGGCTTATAAAAGGTTGAATAATATAGACTGAATGGAAACTAAATAAAAAAAGATTTTTGAAACACGCTTAGACTAATGGTAAAGATATACCCAGGACATATAAGAAAAAACGCATTTTTACTGTTTTGCAAATGCATTTCCATTTGTTTTGCATTCATTTTTATTTATTTAGATAAGATGTTCTTGGTGTCGTATTTAAACATAGACTTCGCTTTAGCTTTTGAAAGGGTAGTTTTTGGAAACGAGACAATAGCCTAGTCTTCTGTACTGGGGAAGTGTAAGGTTTAAACTTACGGGGAAACGAGTCGTATAATAGTTAAGTGGAGTCAAAAATAGATGTATTATGAATTTATTATAAAAGAGGAAGCTTTCAGTAATGGAAGTAAAGCTGAAATAGATCTTGAGAGAGAGAGAGAGAGAGGAGAGAGAGAGAGAGAGAGAGAGAGAGAGAGAGAGAGAGAGAGAGAGAGAGAGGTCTAGTTTGCACTGTAGGGCTGGATTCAGTCCACGAGGATAGTCATCTGTAGATTTTTTTTTTTTAATGGAATAGGGTTTCGGAGATGGTGAAACGGTGTCCGTGTTTTTTTAATGATTAAAATGACCTTCTAGCAACTATAAAAGAGCTTAGAAAAATACGTCAGCTATTGTTTTTTTTTATATTTTTTTATAATACGCCACTTGCTAAAATTAATGGACAATCAAACGACGTTGTGCTTTATAGAATGTGTTTTGTAATGCACATTGTTGCCTTGTGTTAGGGGCGAAGTATTTTTTTTTTACCCTTACTGAAATCCACACATATAAGATAGGACATCTTTTAATCTTTGCTTTAAATGGTGTATCTTTAGACATTTCCATAGGTGTCTTAGCGACTTAACAGTATATATATATATATATATATATATATATATATATATATATATATTATATATATATATATATATATATATATATATATTATATATATAAGAAAGGTATTTGCTTCACTCATGATCAGATTACAGAAATGTAATCTCATTTCAAAAATAGGTAATGATTATAAGTGCATATTATATTGGCATATCCATCTCAAAGATAAATATATGCTATACTAGAACCAATGAGAAACAAATGTCAATTACCTTATATGATGTAACCATGTTATGTGTACATATCAATGGTACACAGTAGGTAAAGACAATTCATTATATACTTTCATATAGCTGTGACCTATTCTTGTGCGTGTAGGGAATACTTACAGAAGCGGTAAATTTGAAAATTCTCTCTCTCTCTCTCTCTCTCTCTCTCTCTCTCTCTCTCTCTCTCTCTCTCTCTCTCTCTCTCTCTCCTCTCTCTCTCTCTCCTCTCTCTCTCTCCTCTCTCTCCTCGTAGTGATACAAGTGAAAAAATTCTTTTTCCCCATAATATATTGATTTACTTTTGCTTCTCATTGGTCCTAGTGTCTTTCATTTTGTGCTGGATATATTGAAATAAACTTAAAAAAAAAACATTATCTCTCTGAAATAGGTTTTATTTTATTTATAGATATTATAATAAATGTCAACATCGTCAACGTTTGAACTATGATTATGAAAGCTTCACACACAGGATTTCGCACAATCACATTTATCAAGAATAAGTCAGGATAAATAAGAGTAGTGGATGCTGGTATAGAGAGTTCAAAATATTGAATAGGAAGATGGTCTCCGAGGTATTGTTTGGATATTTTTCTCTATGTACGAGAAGTTATGCGTGTTGTCCTGTCATATCCAACGTGTTATTGTCTTAATAATATAATAACGATATTTTTATTTACTCCAGCTAGCTTGATATGTGAAGCATGGGAACCATTTCCCGATGATTTTTATATATGCAGTGATTAATAGAATAAAAAGGCTGTCACAGAAATTAAAGTGAAAATAACCGTGTTGCATTAGGTACAATCAGCCTATCTTAAGCCACATTCTGCTGTCATGAGTTCAGATCCATGTTTCTGTTTAAGATACGTGTATATACTAGAATTGCGTGGTATACTCGAAGGAGACGGTAGTGGCGTCTGTAGGTGTCGAGCCATTGCGAACTCAGTAGGCATATTGTACACATTTTAAGAAGGGTTCAATTTAGAGAAGGGCATTTTCTTGTTTATCGACCAATACATATAGCGTATTAAAACCTGAACGATATTGTATTTTTTTAATGCTTGTCTATGACCCATCCTCTGAGGGAGGGGGTAAGACTACTTCCTCCGTGTTCCCCTGCTTGTCGTTAAAGTCAACTAAATGGGGTGTAGCGAGGGGACTGGAAATCCTCGCCTCTGTATTTACTTCCCACAAAAAGTCAAAGTATTTTCTTTGACTTAGCCACCCCTCTTATAAGGAGGAATATGGCTCTGGTATATGGAAAAATGGATGACCCACTTTCTTGGTCTGAGGCTTGCACAATGGTTCAAGTGCCAGTCATGTAGCACACACTAAAGTAAATAATATATGAGTAATTTGGATATGACGGTTTGTGTTCATGGCTGGTTTAATGAAATATTTTAGTAGAGGAGCCATAGCCTATGCTGGTACTCGCTGAATAGGTTATTCGGGACTTCTTCGTCTTCTAATCCTTATCAACTCTAGTACAGAGTAGATATGACAGACAGGTGCCAGGAGGGGCAAAAGAGAGTTACCCTATACAAGCGTCTTAAAAAAATTGCAGGTAAAGATGATTTGTAGGCGAATACATCAACGAGCGCCACTTTGTACATCTTTTGAATGCACTTTTCCTTTAATATTTATCTCTGATTTTGAAGAATACTCTCTCTCTCTTCTCTCTCTCTCCTCTCTCTCTCTCTCTCTCTCTTCTCTCTCTCTCTCTCTCCTCTCTCTCCTCTCTCTCTCTCTCTCTCTCTCTCTCTCTCTCTCTCTCTCTCTCTCTCTCTCTCTCTCTTCTCTCTCTCTCTCTCTCTCGTATCATGCACACAGAGTGAATTCACAGTCAGAACATCACGTAATAGCGGAATTAAAGAAAATCGCTGCTCAATTACTGTTGAGGGTGCCTTTTCATGTAAAACCCTCCGGAAGCTGGTTGGGTGAGAAGAGGATGGAGTCGGTGTGGGTGTATGTCTACCCTCTGCAAAAACATTTTGGATGACTTTGACTAAAGGATGTGCGCTCTTGGAGGTTTGATCAAAGTAAAGGAAACAATTAAATTCAAATAGGGTAAGAGTTGGTAAATGAAAATAATTGTGTTCTGTGATGGATTGGTATTGAGTTTTTTGATTGTACATATATTTGAAAGTCAGTCTCTCTCTCTCTCTCTCTCTCTCTCCTCCTCTCTCTCTCTCTCTCTCTCTCTCTCTCTCTCTCTCTCTCTCTCTCTCCTCTCTCTCTCTCTCTCTCTCTCTATATATATATATATATATATATATATATATATATATATATATATATATATATATATAGAGAGAGAGAGAGAGAGAGAGAGAGAGAGAGAGACTTGTGTAATGCAAAATGATACTCAGGAACTACATAAAAAAGTCGAACTACTTGTCATTCATAAGAAAACTGAACTGTTTGTTTTTAATATAAACTCAGTATGTAAGTATTTAATGCATGTGTAATAATAATAATAATAATAATAATAATAATAATAATAATAATAATAATAATTAAACTACGTCCCTTTTTTGGGGTTCGAACCTGGAATCTATAAAACAAATCCACAGCTTAGTGTGCTTGGCCACAGAGGAGCAATAGAGGGAGAACTGGAACTTCTACTGAAGTTACACAATGGGGGGGGGGGGTCTAACTGCGCCTGTTGCTCCGTCCTCCCCAGCCACTAGTGATCGACACATTTAATTCGTCCTCAACAAAATATTTAAATCTACCTCTCTTCTACTGATTTAAACCCAGGATCTCTAGAATAAATTCCACAGCTTAGTTCTTAAGGCTTCAGATTCGAATTCCGACAAGAGAGGTAGATTATTTAAAAAAAAATAAATGTGTGATTGCTTTACTTTTGGTAATAATAATAATAATAATAATAATAATAATAATAATAATAATAATAATAATAGAGATTACACCTACTCGACTGTGGTGTTCCATTGTTAGAAGTCGATATGTTGTTGTTCTTATTTTGTAATAGACTGAAGACCCCATTTTCACCATCAAAGCGATTTTTTTCAATGAACAGTTCCCTGCTTTTTGGCAGTAGTGATTAGAGTACGCGTTATGCAATGGACTGATATATGTGACAAGTATTATCTCCAGTAACGACTGAATCCCACTTTTGCAGCGTCATGGCTGTACGCAACCGCTTCGCTCATGTGCTTCCAATTTTTCAGTAGCCTAGACGTTACGAGTCCAGTCTGATGCCTCACTCTATTCGATTCGTTTTACTTATTTTAAAGGTGTTAAATGAATTGGGCAATGTTTCACTCATATATCGCAGGATGTCGCATGCTTACGAGTGCAATAGAGCCGGTTGATGTTTTATAATGCTGGAAATGTTTTCACCTTTACAAAAAACTGACGTAGGAAATGTTGATGTGTTCTCATTACTTGGTTTTTAATGAAGCCATTTTTTAATCGCTTTCTGAACTAATTTAGAGTTCATAATAGTGTGTGTAATGGTTACAGTATTAAATATTACCCTGTCTTTGTAATACTGCAATATCGTCTAAGAAAACTTTTCACTGTTGCATTCTCTCCTGGAACCTGTGTAACCAGTATTGATATATATATATATATATATATATATATATATATATATATATATATATATATATATATATATAGAGAGAGAGAGAGAGAGAGAGAGAGAGAGAGAGAGAGAGAGAGAGAGAGAGAGAGAGAGAGAGAGAGCTTGTATAACCAAACCGATGCTTAATAATAATAATAATAATAATAATAATAATAATAATAATAATAATAATAATAATAATTAGTTGAACTGATAATATTGCTGAAAAAATAAAACCAATCATTAAGAATAATTAAGGCTATATATTGGTTCCTTATCTTTGTGATAATGTGATAAGAATATTAAACTTACTTTATCACACACATGTAAGGAAATGTAACGTATGCCATTGGATTTGATGACCCCCCAACTAAAGTATGTTTGTGGGAACTTTTCTTGTTTTTTTTTTTCTCATAAAACCTGTGTCATTTAGTGGCGTTTTATTTATGTATTTTATTATATACTTTTTATTCTTTTTACATAAGGCAATTCGTAACCACGAATAGAATCATTTTCATAAGTTTAGAGGGAAGGTAGCTACTCGACTCGGGAGGTAACAGACCCGCTGATCGAGCCCACCGCGCGGGGCTTTAGGGAGGGCATCCAACCTCAATTCTGTAGCTCCAATATGTCTGGGACTAGTAGTAAGACATCAGACGTAAAAAAGGCAAGTCCATGATACGAATAATTTAAAATGCAACAACTCCGAGTGAGTTTGTTTTCTTTGGAAATCCATATTTTTTTTTTAGCAGAAAAAACATATCTCCCTCCATGTAAGCTCCATATCTATAAAGTTTATTCCCTATTCGAGAGTGAAGTCTCAAGAAGCTTGCCTGGTGGCACCGAGTTCCCGATGAGTTTAAACCCCCCCCCCCTTTTTTTTTTTTGACACTGGGACAGGCAATAAGCTTGCTCTCTTCGGGCCTGGGCACGAAGAAAATATAAAACAAAGAGAAACAAATGGGGAATGTTGTGATTTGCCAGCAGTGAAGGTCGAGTAAGCACTGTGTAACGAATATCAAATAATAATTCGTTGTTGATGTAGGCATAGAAAAAAGAAATGTAACTGAAGGAAGACTTACATGGAACTGTATTGGCCAGTCCGACTTTAGTCCAATAGACCTTCAGCTGTAGTATCGCAACGGGCGGTTGTTCCAATGGGCCAGCCTACTACATGTGTAGTAGTAACACTGAATGACATTGTGTAATTTGAAAGGCCAATGTGGAAAATCAAGTAGATGAGAGGAAAGACGCCGGGAAAACTTTTTAAACGAATCACGTTGTAGGGAGTACGAGCCATTACTTTTTACTCTTTAACTTTGAACATATGGCACTAAGCTCGCGGAGGAAATTATAACTGCACCTGATTGTGTCTAACTATGGAGAGGAGGATGAATCGTTTTCGTATTTCTCTCTCTTCATTTGG
>JAXCGZ010015771.1:0-15000 GCA_037179515.1 Halocaridina rubra | reverse complement strand
CCTCAAAGTACTGTGCCAAGAAATACCAGAAATATTTTTCACATTTTCTTTAATGGCCTTTTCCTTCCATTTATTTATATAAGTCCCCGACTTACGATGTTCCGCCGTTATGACAGAGGCCCATAAATTTTATCGATCTACCTGGTTTGTGTTGTACATTAAAACTGCTCACGCTGAATAGATTGTTAATGTGGCGGATGAATACGCAAATAGCAGCACTGCTGTATTCGTGTATATAAAGTTAATGTCTTTTATTATTTATTTGTTTATGTCTTTGGTTATTTGAGGGATTACATTGAATTTATTTACAAAATTACCAAACACATTGCCTTAAACTCAATTTTATTCTGAACAGTTTGTTGAGCGTGGCAGACAAACGTGTTGGGATATGGCATTATTGTATACATACAGTATATATCAAGTTATTGTTTTAATATTTTTATATGGTAATGTATTTTGTTACTGTATTTGAAGGAATTAAGTGTAATTTACCCTCAAAATTACCAAATACATAGCCATATACACGATCTTCATGTGAAGTTGTTTGTTGAGTGTCGTGAAAAAATGTTGTTACAAGGCATTAGACCGAAAAGATGAAGAACCATCTCTCACCTTACTCTCGCACGCCATATTGTTATTGCCCTCATCTGCTCTCTCTTTGGTTTCGCTCGTGTTAGCACGTTATTGACCTTACTATATCTCCCAAGCGTAGTGGTGATATTTCTGATGGCAGTGCTGTGAAGAAAAGGAAAGCCATCACCATTTTAATTGAAATTGTAATAGTAAAATGCTCAGCAAAGGGAGAAAATGCTACGAACATTGGCCTCTCAGTTGCCCTGAAAGCCCTAGCGATTGTCTTTCTGATGTAGTAGGCCTTGAAATAGGCAATGACCTCTTAACCCATTGGCTGTAACAACGCAATGGTATTAGCCTAGGTGGAAGTTAACCTCCTTGACATTAGGATGAAAGTCATCCAAATGGGGAGCTTGACCAGGGGCATTGTCCAGCACTAGCAACACCTTGAAGGGTAGACCCTTGGAAGCATGGTACTTCTCCACTTCAGGCACATATTGGTTGCTGAACCAGTCATCAAATATCTGAAGGGTTATCCAAGCCTTCTTGTTGGACTTTAGATAACTGGCAGTTGACACTTCCAAACACCCTAAAGTGTCCTTGGGTTTTCTGCCAAGTATACCAGCAAGGGCTTCAGCTTATAGTCTCCAGAAGCATTAACCTCCAAAAGCAAAGTCAGTCTCTCCTTGCTGACTTTATGGCCTGGTACTGTCTTATCCTCATTGGCAACGTATGTACGACTAGGCATACGCTTGCAGAACAAGCCAGACTCATCCTTGTTAGATACCTGTTCTGCACGGTAACCCCCCTCCCTAATTATTTCTGCTAACACACTGGGAAACCCTTTTGCTACTTCCTCATCACCACTAGCAACTTCACCTTGCACCCTTAGGTTATGCATATCAACACGAGCCTTAAAACGATTAAACCAACCCCTACTAACCACAAACTCTTCATCTGCACTCCTTTCTCTCTTTTCTCTTTTCAATGCTTCAAACAATCTTTTAGCCTTTTCCTGTTTAATCATGAGGCTCACCGGGATACACCATCGATTCTGGTCTTCAAGCCAAAGCTCTAGCAATCTCTCCATCTCAACCATAAGGCAACTACGCTGCCTAGTGATCACAGTGGACATCATGGGAGTGGAACCTTTTATGTGGTCACGTGTGCGATCTTTGTTTTTGATGATCGTGCCACAGTCGTGCGGGCTAATCTGAGATTGTGGCCAATGTTCGTTGAAGTTTCTCCCTTTTCAGCACTATTTACCATTTCAAATTTAATTTCCATGGTGATGGCTTTTCTTTTCTTCCTAGCACTGCCCTCAGAACTATCACCAACATGTTTGGGGAGACATACTAATGTCAGTAACGAGTGAACACGAGCGAAACAAATGATAGAGCAGATAAAACACAAGGCACAATGTGGCAGGCGGGAATGAACTGAGTGGTGGTTCTTCTTCTAGTATTGCCGCGTGACACCATATTCTTATACGATGCTCAACAACTTATTAGTTTATTGTTTTATGAATGGGTAAATTTGCCCTTAATCTATTTTTCTAATGAGAATATTTATAATTTTTTTTACCTTTTCCTAAGCTTGATGGCCACCAGTAATAGCATTGGCAGTATGAAATTGGGAAGTGAAAGTTTGTTTGAAATTTCCTTGAACAAATACAACAGTTTTGTATGCAATAATAGCTGTTGCAGTTGAAGTTTTTGGTTCCTGCTTATGTTTTTATAAGATTTTCCTTATGTTTTGTTTGTTGTTGTATCTCTTGTTCCATTGTTGTATAGATCTGTCATTGTGTATTAATTATGGTTTCATGCAACCCTGGTATCTGGTATATTTTTCACCTCGTTACTCTTTATTGTAAGGTGCTTTAGGAAATCATACCGCAATGCACTGGAGACCACAGTATTGCAGTGGTTAGAACACTCAATTTGGGAAATGACAGATCTGTGTTTGGCCCACTGCGGCATGTCAGGAAGGGCATCCAGCCTTAATTTCCCTGCTTCAACCTGTCTGTAACCACCCCCGTAATGGGGATTCATAGTGACATATAGAGCGTAAAGCAACATATCGTAATGTACTTTGTCAGCTTGTGTGTGCACTTATAGCCTTACAGAGTAATTGCTTGTTTCATGATCATTTGCTATTAAATAATTCTGAGCAGGGATACAATTTTTGCAATTAATGTGTTTTATTTTACTATTTCCGCAATAAATATGGATACATTAATATAGTGATTCTCAACCTTTACACCTCGGAGGAACCCTTGTAATAATTTTTTATATTTCAAGGAACCCCTGTATATAGTATACTTATATACTGTATATATTAATTTAAAAAAAAAGTTCTTGAGCTATATAATTCTTATGAAATCTACAATTACATCACATGAGAGTTTGCACTAATAAGTCAATAATGTTATGACACGTATGATACTCGTACGGGGTTGCATCACCCTCCTACCCAACCCCTGTGACGCCAAACTTGCGGAGCAGGAATGAAGGGCATATCCCGCATCGGCAATAACACTTATTTTTTCTTAATTCTCTGCATGTTATTTGCTTCCATTACTATATACATTGTACTAACTGACACGTATGAGTATGTTGGTGTCTGGAAAGTGTTTGTGACATGTTGTTGAGTAGGAATTATGAATTAAGATCACTGTCATTTTGTTAAAGCACATAATTATTTTACGGTTTCTTATGAAACCTCTGGTGATGGTCGGTGGAACCCTGGTTGGGAATCACTGCATTAATACCTGTAAATGAACTGACGAAGTTGGCTCTCTTATTTTGTAGATTGAAATATATAACACTGGATAGAACTTTTATGTTAATTATAATCATGTTTTGAAGAGGGGAAGAAAATCTCATTTATGTTTATATCCTTGTGGAAGCTAACCTAACGTAACCCAACCCATTGTATTTGCGTAAAAGGTGTACTCTATCCTCTATGATACCTGTTGTATAATAGGTCACTTGAGTAATTTTTTAATATATTTAAATTATTGGTGCCTCTGCCAAAGACGCTCTCATATGTAAGGAGTAACAATGACCAGGATTTTATCAAATCATGATAATTTTTGGATAGTTAATTGATTCGTATATCATGGACTTAATGTGTTATTGTGGTCATTATGTGAACGTTTCCTGAGGCTTCTATTTTTCAGGCGAGCCGCACAGGTGATAGTGAAGGTGAGGCTGAAGGTGATGTAGATGATGTTCCTCAACCCTTGGATGATACCCCTCCCCTACAGGAGGATGCTGCGCCACACCCTGCTCGCCGCCCCATGAATGCTTTCCTCATCTTCTGTAAACGACATAGAGCACAGGTACATGAAACTTAGTGCTTCATTTTAACTTTGCTACTGTAAAGTATTGTTTTATTACAAAATGATTTGCCATTTCATTTATATATATATATATATATATATATATATATATATATATATATATATATATATATATATATATATATATATATATATATATATATATATATATATATATATATATATATATATATATATATAAAGAGGTAAAGAGTTGCCACATATCCCCCCTACCACCCTACTTGGGTCATCCACATGGTGGGCAAGGTATTCTACAGTGTGGCCCGACAGCCGCAGCTGGTTCACCCCCACTGCTTCTTCACCTTGCAACTCCCCTCACACCTGTCCATTATAGTTTGCTGAGCTAGAAGGTGTGAGCAATCCCTATGGCCAATGTCACCTATACACAATCTTCCTCCTCTCATTCCTATCACTTGCACGCTCTCTTCCCTGCTCCACTAACATTCAACATGTATCCAATGCCCTTTTCAAGTCATACAGCCGTCTCATTCTAGCTTCTTTGCTATTCGTTCATCTTTCATCCTTTCCGTGTGTCGAAACCAACTCTATACTCTCTAATCAAACCTATTCACTGCCTTATTTTAACACCTGTTCTCTGCCTGATCTCCTCATGTCTTATGCTATCTATTTAAGATAAACCAATCATACTTCTCAACCTCCTCATCTCTAATACATTTAACTTGTTCTTTTCATCCTCTTGCATTCCAAGTCTCTGCTGAGTATAATGCCATCGGCATAATCACACCTTCATGTATCCTTTGCATTTATTCCTTAGTACCTATTTCTCACCACACTTTTCAACCCACCTAGACCTTTACTTGCAACATTCACTCTTATGACTTACCTCCACATGCACTCGACCATTTCTTGATACATGCGACCCCAGATACTTAAAACTCTCAACTTTTTCAAGCAACCCCCATTCACTCCTTCATCTAGTCTGCCATCATTAAGACTCCAATAAACAATAAACTTTAAATTTGTAGCAGACTTTTCAAGCCCATTTCATTGTTTTCTTTAGGTAATTACTTTGTTTAGAGAAAGAAAAATAACAAAACTGGAAAGGAAAAGACTACCTTCTCCCTGTTCTCAAGCACTAATGCTGAGCTATAAAGTATTTAGTAGTGTATAAAACATTAAGAATAATTTCACAGCAGTAGTATTAATGATGCACTGTTTTATATATCACATATAGTCCTCATTCGAATGCAGGTGGGCATAGACATGTCGGAGCAAGGAAATTAAGGGTAGATATCCCAACAAATTGCTCACTGTGGCATCGAACCCTGGTTGGTCATTTTTTGACTCTCTCACTTCCACTAAGCTACAGTGACCCCATAAAATATACCGTTTTATGTGTCACCATTAGTCCCCATTAAAATGGGGATGGAGGCAGACATGTTGGAGTTCGGAGATTAAAACTGGGTGTCCTTTTTCACAGTGCCATTGT
Source organism: Halocaridina rubra (assembly GCA_037179515.1). Taxonomy (NCBI): domain Eukaryota; kingdom Metazoa; phylum Arthropoda; class Malacostraca; order Decapoda; family Atyidae; genus Halocaridina; species Halocaridina rubra. The sequence goes on along the minus strand of JAXCGZ010015771.1, from coordinate 9,613 downwards.
TAAGAGAATGATATCTATTAGCTTAATGAAATATTAATATATACTCCAATCACTCCCTATGCTAAAATTAGCTTACATAACTACACTAACTTTACTCTCTTATGTAAACAAATCATAAAAAGATAGTTTTATGATACATCTACAATTCACATTAAAATGTCCGTTACAATGATTATCATGTACAGACACTCCCCTACATATGAATGAGTTAGGTTCCAGATGTCCGTTCGTAGTAGAATTGTTCGTAAGTTGTATTTTGGTAAAAAAAAAGTACTGTCTAGTACATTCATATGTAGTTCTGTCCAGTACTTAGACAAAAGACACTTAACTAGTACTTAAAAGATAAATTATACAGTATTAATTAATTTTATTAAAGAAATAATGATGTAATGATATAGTACAGAACAATAATATATATATTACTACAAGAGTAGATAATTGGTAGGTTTTTGTTCGTATCTGCGAATGTTTGTAACTCGGTTGTTCGTAAGTACGGGAGTATGTGTATACTGTGATCTTTTTTACTGAAGAGAATTTGATAATATTTTAGTGTTGTTATTAATGACAGCAAAATTATGCTGCTGAACGAGACTTGTCAATAAATATAAAATTTTGGCAGAATCTCCTGAAGAAAGTTGAATGTTAATTTTGAAATACTTTGAAGGTGCGTGAGAAGTACCCTCACCTTGAGAATCGTCAAGTAACCAAAATTCTTGGAGAATGGTGGGCTGATCTTCCAGCACATCAAAAAACTAGCTACACTGATTTGGCTCGCCAGTACAAGGAGGCCTTTCTTCGTGCTAATCCCGATTTCAAATGGTATAAAATCCCTGCGCAGCCTCCAAGACCACCACCAGCACGTCCATCAAATCAGAAGGTGCCTAGATGTGACCCTCTCCCAACAGATGGAGCAATCACTTTTGGGAAATTGGCTGGTAAGATATTTTTAATTTATGTTTATTAAGTTATTTGTATTTTGGGAAATATTAATCAAGCGAGATTTGTATGTAATATAAACTTTGTTAGTATATATTTTTTTTTCTCTCAGGATAGAAGAGTGGAGCTTATTTCGATATGAATATGAACAGTGCATGAAGATTGGTTTTATAAGCTTCTTTGTTAATTTGGAGGAAAGTGCTAAATTTAGAGAGCACTAGGCATTTACGAATTAATATTTTAGTTTCTATAATTTTACATCCCTCTCATGCTTGTTAGAGAGAGGGGACTACTGTAACTCATTGGTTAGAATGCTTGCCGTAGGAAGTATTAAACCTGTGTTCGATCCATAACGGGGTGTTAGAAAGGGCACTTAGTCTTAATTCCCCAACTCTAAGCAGTTTGTGTCCACCTAAGTATGAATGGAGGATAATAACATCACAGAATGAAAAATAACACTTGGTAAATGGACTACGCTGCCACATTGTTCATATTTGTTTGTAAGATGTTTTCCTTAAGCAATTGGAGCAATTTCCAGCAAGCATTAATTTGATGAATTGAGTCTTATAGAAATTAGCCTTGGATGCAGATTGACTTGTGTGGGAGCAGGAAACGTTTACTGGAAAGAGTGGAATGAAGATGACTTGGCTGGTTAATATGTCTAGAAAGGCTGGAAAATGATAGAATTGTAATGAAGATGTATAGGTCAGGTTTATAAGGTACTGTATTTACTCTAGACTGAGGCCAAAGAAGGATATGGAGGGATAGGGTGTGGGAGTTTTATGTCCAGGAGAGGTATTGATAGCCGGATGGTTGAGAGAAATGTAGTAGATTAAAGAAGTTAGTTGACGTTAGGTGAAAAAGTGGCATGTACAAGAAAGAAATTCTGCTGTTCACTGAAAATGTACCACTATTGCTAAAATATATTTCACTCAGCTTTTGTTCTTTGAAAATTAATGTACTGCTTAATCTCTCAAATAAAATGCAGTCTGTAGAACAAGTTGCCACTATTGCTGAAAAAGAAATGATGTAGTGGTATGACATCATATGCCACCCAATTGTCCCCACTTCTGATTGTTTTCATACAGTGCTCACTGCATATGTTATTGGTATTTTTATTCTCCCCTTCATTGGTTGAATACCCATGCTAAAGTGATTGGTCTTAATATTGTAGCATATTCCATTTTGTACCTTGTGTATTTAGAAAACTTTGTACTGTGTTAGAGTATATATTGAGACTACTTACGTCGTTTCATGTTTTATATATACATGTCCCTTTTGTAGAATTTCTTGCTCAAGCTTTTGTGAATATAAATTGAATTGGAATGGTACTGTGGACTGTTTATTTTCTTGTGGAATATGTTTTTCACTGTTTATCTTATGCTTTTTCAGATGAGGCTCAAATGGGTGGATTGAGTACTCTGTTATCAACTGCCTCTACAAGTAGCAGCAATAATAGTGGACCGTCTTCTCTGGGTGCATTCAATCCAGTTTATATATCCACTGCCAGCACATCTGCAGCATATGTTTCTACAGCTGTGTCTTTGCCTAGTGTAACCTCGCTAACTACTGTTGCTTGTGTCAGTAATTCTGTAACCCTCTCTTCAATGAGTACAAATTCTAGTTCAGGGGCAAATTTAGTGTTGTGGAGTGACTCTTTGAGACGACCTGGATCGGTGGTTACTACTAATAACAGTACTACATCCACCACTAGTAGTTTCCCTCGGGCACCCATCACAACCTCATCTACTGACTCTATTGCTTTAAGTGTTACTACCATTCCAGTCAACATTACGCCACCTTTAACCGAAAGTGGCAACACAATGACACCCCCAAAACCACCTAAGAAAAGATACCTTCATGAAAACTTGTTAGTGGCACAAAACTCGCCAGTGACTCCTCCTACACGGATCACACCGGATACTGAGAAAAAGAAAGCATGTTCGGCATTACTTGAACTCTCGCAGGTAATTACAAAACATTGTTAACTTTAAATTTTACTAACTTGAGAGGTTTAGGTTTTTAACTTCTGGTTTTGTAATTGCACTTTAATAAGTAATCATTTTTGTATTTTAGTTGAGAATATGATAAAATCATTTTTAATATTGTTGACTATTATTATTTGAGTTGATAGTATATCGTTTATTTTTTAATTAAATGTTCTTTTAGCTGATATTTTAGTCATTTGAATAGAGGGAGATACTGTTGTTTGATTTTATGGAAACTGGAAATGGCGCAGATATAAGTGAGAAGCGTTTGAAATTTCTGTCTTCATGCTTCCTTGCCAAATGAATGACTGGGATGAGTATGCTAATAACATAGATGAAAGAGAGAGATTGATATATCAAAATATTTATTGTAAAATATTTCATTGCCTTTTTTCTCTTCAGACGAGTGTTACAGAAGAGAAGTTCAAATCATCTCAGAATTGGACTTTTGGTCACCAGAAGCTCAAAAATGAGGCAGGCATTCAGGGAGCTGGACAGACTCCCAACAATGAATGTGTACCAAGAACATCTAATTCTCCTGTTACTGTGTCTTCTACATTGTCTAACTTCAGTCCCCCTGTTTCTTCGCCTCAGCTTTCTCTCAATACTTCCCAGTTACGTGTCACCACTTCTCACCCTCGAAATAGTTCCACCGATAAGTCACAGACTGTAGCTTGTGACGAACAACCTCTCAATCTGACAACAACAGAAACAATTGTTCGTGCATCTAAGCAGCAGTTAATAAACAATATTGTGGACAAATATTTTAATGGCCCAAATGTTAGTGGGCCGCGAACTGAGGGTTCTACGAAATTCAGTTTCTTTCGACCTGAAAACTTGAATAATAACAATAATGATATGGAAAAGCATGGTATTCGTAAAGTGATTGATTCCAGGTTAAATGGTATATGTGATGTTCAGCTTTTAGTGTCAAAAACGATTGATTATGTAATTGACAGAGCATTAGATGGTGATAGCAAGATCACTAGAAAAGAAAAGATATTGTCTGAAGGTTATAAAAGGTTGTTTACAGAAGGCAGTAAGAGTCCTATTTCAAATTCAGTTAAAGCTGATTTGGGCAAAGAGGTTTTGACAGCAAAAGAAGAAGACAAGAAGCATATAGTAACTGGTAGCAATGGTGAAGCAAATGGAATCAATAATAGCATATCTCGACCTCGCAAAAGAATGAAAGGTGATGGTGTAGAAGAAAATGAAGTTATGAAAAAGGTAAGGGGTTTTTCCATAAAATTAATTTTTTAAAGAAAATTTTTCAAACGAAGATAAAGTCATTTGCGTATGTATTAGAAGGTAAATGGAGATGAATTTCTATAATGAAGTTAATTTTTTCATACATGGTTCAGTATCCTTTAGAAACAAGCACTGAGCACAATTTGTACATTAGAAGCGACACAGGAGGTGATCATAATCTTACCCTCTCCTCATCTGTCAGCTTTCTTGTGTCAAAGAAATAATATTATGAGTGAGGATATGAATAATTTCCTGCTGTAGGATATTTTTTGCTGTTTTGTGTCACTATTAATCGGAGTGGAAACACACCGATTGGAATTGGGAAATTCAGGCAGTATGCCCTTCATAATACCTCGCAGTGGAATCGGACATGGGTTTTTCACTTCCTAAGTTGAATCCTCTAACCACTGTGCTATTGCTTTCCTCCAACTTTCAACAACTAGCTGGCATGAATTCTATTCCTATGTCAGTAAACTACTTCCACAAATAGGCAAGTCAGTTACTGGCATTAACAATATCCACTAGTCATGAAGTTCTGCCATAAAATTTGAAGTCCATTAGTGATTAAGAAAGTCGCTATTAATCTCCATTCAAATGGGGGTGGACACAGATTGGTTGGAGCTCGGGAATGAAGGTATCATCAGTATCTAGAAGAAAGTGTAAGGCTCCATACTTACTCAGGTTTATTCTTACTTTCATTATAATGACTTGCACAGCAATATACTATGAGAATGGTTCTGGCACTAAAATGCTCATTGTGCAGAGATTTTTATTTTGTTTATAATATAAAGGATAGCAAATGGGAGAGGATCTTTGAAGCTGTTTCTTCGTTTTCCGAAGCACCAGCACCACCCAGCATGTTAAAAAGTGTCCAAATGATCTCTATAGCATCTTGGTTGCATTTACAACTCTGGATTGTCACTTTCAAATAAAAACACATTGTAAATAACAAAGTACTATAAGCAGTTATAACCTCAGCTCCATCTTGCAGCATCATGTGACATTTAAGAATATGATGATAAGCTACAGCACTTTGTTCGTTAACTCATGTTTGCTTTGCAGTATATAACTTTTTCTAATGAATCTACAATTCAATGAGCTTAGAGGTAGGAACCATACCTTAGGAGAATGCTACGAGTTAAATGTTGGAAACATCATTATGACTTGGGGTAGAACAGGGTGAACGAGAAAGTAGGAATAAGACTACAGTAAATGGTTTGTGTTACAGGAAGTTGGCAGGGAAATTGTTTTTATGATCCAATATAAAAACAGAGATAAACTATAGACATAATAGAGATAAACTATAGACATAGTATATGGAAAGTACACAAGGCTTTGGGTTAACAAAGCTATCAGATGTGAAAGTAGATGTCTTTATCAAGAGTGTCCAAAATTTGAGTATATGGAAATTTAGTTTCTCCCACAGTTCTCTATAGTAGCAGGTTTTAATTTTGACTGGAGACAAGAAATTAAGATTTTGAATTCTAAGAGATGGAGTGCCTTAGAAAAATAGTTAAGAATTAAATGACTTCACAGAGTTGAGAAGCAAGTATGTAGGCTCAGGACTTATTTAATAGGATGGATAGTGAAGCAATAGTGAAGAATATATATTGCAAAGAGTTACTTAATGTTTGAACAGTATGCAAGCCTAGATGATGATAAGTTTAGAGAATGAGAAGCAGGCAAGAATAGAATTGTTTTTTACCATTTGATATATCCCTTGTAGTGTGTCATTGAGCAAGACCAAACCTATATGATTGGGCAACGATTTGCCATTTTATGTCACTATTAATCTCCATTGGAACTGGGATGGACACCGACAAATTAGAGCTGGGGTAGCTAAGGCCTAGTTTTCGAGTTTTATGACAAGGTCTTTTTTTTTTTTTTTGTCTTGCTTCTTGAAAAGCATTTATGTAATTGTTGAAAGTAGTGTTTTCCTTATTTTTTTTTTAATTCTGTTACCGTAAAGGAATGTGTATAGCTTAATTACTGCTTTTAGGCAGGATGTAATATTTGTGGTATAATCATTGTTAGGAGGAGGAGACTGTGGTTGGGCAGTAGTTAAAACACTTGACCTGGGAAATGACAGCCGTGTGATGGGTTCACTGTGGGGTATCCAGCATTAATTTTCCAAATCCAGTCTGTCTACGTCCACCCCCAATGGAATTTCGAATAAAGGTCACGTAATAAACATGAAAAAAAAAAGAAGAAATAAAAAGAAGGGATCAAGAATTGCGGAAAGATTCTCGCCGGGAAGAGGGATATATTAGTAATAGGTAGACGATTCAGAGTGTGATTTTTGTTAGGAAGAGGAGATTTAGTTGTTTAATCTTTACTTTGCTACGTTGTTGTTTTGTTTTGTGTGTCTGTTAATCCCCATTTGAATGAGAGTGGACACAAACTCGTTGGTGCTGGGGCATTGAGACTGGGTGTCCTTCCTAATGCTCCTGGCAGTGGGATTGCTTGTGGGTCTAGCACATCCTGAGTCAGGTTTTCTAACCATTGTGCTACCACGGTTCCCATGACCTTGCCTGATACAGTATATCCTTTTAATTATCTCTTTTTGGTGATTGAATCTGCTCCCCTCTTGATGTCGGATCCCTAAAATAAAATAAGACAATGTCCAAAATAACCAAACTTTTAGAGATATGTAAAAATGCACCATTTTGTGTCATAGTTAATCCTCATTCGATTGGAGGTGGATACTAACATGTTGAAGTAGGGGAATTAAGGCTGGATGCCTTTTCTAATGCCCCACAATGGGCTTGACCATCGGCTGTTGATTTCCAAGTCGAGTACTCTACCACTGAGCTACTGCTTTCCCCTGGAGATATTAGAATATTAAATTGTAAATTTACATATACTTAGAATCTGTTTAAAATTCAGTAGTAATATTTTATTGAGTAATAGGTTTTATAGAATATTGCTGTAAATTTTTATGGGCAAGGTTTGTAAGTGAAACTGTACATTAAGCACTAAGCATTAATTATCTTGTTCAGATTTATATGTGGGAATGTTTCATTATGAAAGGAACTTAACACATATACCAAAATGTTTTCAGTGATGTTTACTTGGGGAAGAAAAATAGCTTTGAATTATATACACTCCCACCCTAAGGTCAGCATTTAATGTATGAAAGGTGGCAATATGTCAAATCATTTGGATAATTGCAGGCACTGTTATCATTTCTTTAGTTGTTGTTGTGAGTGGAGACAGGTTAGCTGGGGAATTAAAGCTGGATGCCCTTCCTATCACCCCATGGTGGGCTCAAATCATTTTGACTTAAGAAACTGTGAAGCTGGGGAAAATAAAAAGAAACTGTGACTTTTGACCCTTCATGTATGAAAGCTGTTTTATAGCTTAGTGACTTATATTTAATATTACTTGGCTTTATGACCCACTTTCTAGCTTGGTTCTTCAGCAATGAGAATGGAAACATTTAATATCTTATTGGCATTGTGATTATCTGGTAACAAAACAAATTCTTTCATACTTGACATAGCTTAGGTTAGTTTTTTAATCAAAGGATCATTTCATATTTACTTATTTATACTCTTCATAATTGATTCATGATGTATGTGTGGGAATAATTAATCATTTTCTTTTTAGAAAAAGGACATGAATAGCAGTCGAACCAGTCAAGGAAAACCCGGAAGCGGTCTCGGAATGGTAGGAGGACGAAGATCAAGAGCACCTAGAAAATGCAAGGGTAAACGCTATGAAGAGCTGATATCTGAAGGCGTACTACAAACCTCTCGTAGATCTAGAACAAGAAATAGTAGGTAAGTTTATCTGCCTTTAAGAACCTTATTGTTGGACGTGTACAAGTAAGGTTCTGAGTAAGGGATTGTTTTGTACTTTGGTAATGGAAACATCACTAAAGGCTGTCTTGTTTTATATTGGCTAACTACTTCTCTCCTTCCCTCTATTAAATGAAGCAGTTTGGGAATACCAACTGAGGCTCTCAGGCTTCATGGCAGAGGAGTGTCGTCCACTTATGCTGTGGATGGCCTAGGGAGGATGGTGGTGGTGAGGATATTGCGGCAGCTCTTATCCCTAAAGAACTAAGAGGGGTGATCGAGATAGATTAGCTTCTTGTGAATGCGTTTGCTTTGACTCAGCCACACCCCCTCCTGCAAGGGCATTGTGATTAATGTATGTGTATGTATGTATATATTAGTTAAGCAGATTTATGAATTTTTTTTAAACATAATCCCACCTCCCTTTGGAGTTAAGATTGGTCATTGCTGAAAAAATGAAAGGCAAATAAACAAACAGAAAAAGTTTATCATTGTAGAATAAAGATTACAGCGCCTACTTGTGTACATAACGAAAATAAAAAATTCCAGGTGAAGTATATTAGCTGGTTATCTTTTTTATGATATGCAAATTTGATACTATGTGATGGTGTATTGTATATGGAACTTGCTTCTTAGAACTGTATAAAGATCTTTTTAAATGCACAGTTACAATGCAAGGATATTTTAGCATTATGTATAAAGTTCTTTCTCATGAAATATATTCATTGTATACAAGATATGGCACTGAAAAGATATTTTACTTTCTTGTTACAAAGAAGTGATGCCTTCTTTTGCTTAGTTCGTGTATTGTACTCAAGATATGAAAGTTCTCTGGGGTCGCAACTGGGTGGAAGTAGGAGGCGTATGTGCTGTGCACATTGTGGAATTATATTGTACTTTATTATACTAGACTATGCAAATACTGCACTGTACTAAGGTATTCTATATTGTGCTATTCTGTTGTTGTTTGCTGTTTTATGTGTGTATTTTTTCCCATTCGCTTGGGGGTGGGCATAGACAGGTAGGAGCTGTGGTGGGTTCAAGTGCAGGGTTGTCACTTTGTGAGTCAAGCATTCTAACCACTGCCCTACCGCAGTCCCCTTTTTATTCTGGACTGCGCTAGCCTATAATATTGCAGTGTACTTAAATTATATACTATAGTATACTGTTCTATTATTATATATTTGATAACCTAGAGTATCTTAAGATTGTCATATTTCTTTAGATATGAAATTATCATCTTGTGGTTTAAGATATCCTCTTTAACTCATGAACAGTTCTTTTCTTCTTAATTAAATTTAATGTCAGAGAAGCCTCATTAGTTCTGTGCTGGAGAAATTATCCATTGCTTCATTTGTTTGCTGTTTTATGTCACAGTTAATTCCCATTTGAGTGGAAGTGGAGGCAGACAGGTTGGAGCCGAGGAATTAAGGCTAGAAACCCTTCCTAGCAATCCACAGTGAACTCAAATGCAAATTTGTCCTTTACCAAATTGAGCGCTCAAAGTACTGCTCTGCATTTCTCCCTTACCCATTGCTTCATGTGCTTTACAGTATTCATGGAATGGTCTTTACCACTAGGTGTGGGTAAGATTTATAAATAAATTTGTTATTTTGTAATTATCTTTAGGACGCTCTACAT
>JAXCGZ010015770.1:37500-47935 GCA_037179515.1 Halocaridina rubra | reverse complement strand
CTCGCACCGTATAACTGCCTCATCTGCTGCTGCCGCTGCTTGTGATACTGCTTCTGGATCCACGTCTCAGCCTCCGCCGGACACTTCGCAGTGGAAGTGTGTTCGGTGCAACATGCCTGGGGTCAACGTCTGGCATGGCTGTGCTAGACGGTCTCATGCCACACCACCAGAGCGCGCTCCACTGCCCCCGCCACCGCCCATCGCCGCAACTTCCTCTCTACGTCCTCCTGACTCTGCTGACATCATTGCTCTTAGTAAGGCTGTTGCTAACCCTGGAGTCCCGCTGTACAGCTCTCACAGCTCGCCTTGATACCATAGGTGCCTGCATTGACAGTATGGTCACCCAGCAAGATACAATGGAAAGGACTCTCGCAAGTTTGGTCGAGTCTCATCATGCTGTTGTTGACACAAAACAAACAATAAACAAACAAACTTTATTTCCATTTCGTTATACAATGGGTATTCGTCAGCCGGGACAAGCCCCAACCCCGCACTGTGGTGTCCAACCACAGCAGTTCCTGCCAGTAAACAGCTTAAACTCTCGGAAGTGGACGGGAACCGATCTTTCGACCTCGTGAATGCGAAGCCAGCGCGTTACCACTGTACTAGCCAGCAAGTTTAATAAGGTCGCCTCCCACCTTGAGAAGTGACTGATGTGCAGCCAGGTCTTCTTCATCCCATGCTCTGTCTGACAGTGCCCCGCCCACTTCTGCCTTCCGCAAAAATAAGAATAAGATTCGCTAGTCGCATACAATTTCATGCCATCTCTTGGAATGCCTTTGGAATTAGACACTCTCCTAAACTCACTGCACTTAGAGCCTATGTTTATCGTCATCATCCGCAGGTTATTTTCATACAAGAGGCTTTTCTGGTGGTGCTCCACCCGGGGAGGAGGCTCCTATGCTCACAGGGTATGTTTCATATGTGCATTATACCAGAAGAGGACTCATTACCTACATTCATTCCTCCATACCTCACACGCTCCTTGGTTCTTCTGCACAAGTTGATATGACCTTTCAGCTCTTTGAAATCACTGTCGGGAATGGTACTCTTCGATTGTGCAATGTCTACTCTGCCCCAGGTGTGATTAATCTACCAGCCCTTCCAATACCTACAGACAGTGGAATGATCTATATGGGGGATTTTAACGCCAGACACCCCGCCCTTGGTGACTCATCTCCCACTCCCAATTGCGGTGGCAAGCCTCTGCTCGACTACATCCGCCGCTACCCCGCCTCACCCGCTGGGATACTGGTGGTGCCACACACGCTCGTGGGGGTACTGTAGATCACATTCTCACAGCTGGCCTTGTGGTACCTATGTCTCCTGCTCTTCTATCCCTTCTCTATTTTCTGACCATGTTGCCCTTAGCCTGAAATACTCCATACTTCAGACTCCAGCTACCCTCTCCCATCACCGCACCCGCATCTCTATCCCTCCAAATACTGCCCCACTTATATTTCCTTTATCTCTCACCTCCTTCCCACTTTTGATCTCCTTTCTCCAGACAGCTTATACAACTCACTGGTAGATTCTACACATGACTTCTACACGCATTATGGTCTCAGACCACACGTTCCACGTCGCCCTGAGGCCCATTCCTGGACTTTGGATCAGCGTATTGCCCAGGTGGAAAGGACAGCTGTGGATGCTGGACTCTCCTTTCAAAGACAGCCCACCCCTGACCACCTGCACCAATATCAGTTGGCGAGGGATGCTCTGGTTGCCCTGCAGAAGTGTGTGCACACGAGTATTGGCAGAAATTTACGGATAGTATTAACATCAGACTAGCGCTGGGACTATATGGCATCTTATAAGGAAGGCTGTCAAGAAAAAACCCACCTGTGCTCTACACCACAGTCCACTTGAGTACGCTCAGGACCTCATTACTACCTGTTCAGCACAGTAACAAACTTGCAAACCTTCCCGGAACGTTCAAGGGGCACTCTCCACCCACCGTAGTGTTCGTAATATCCGCCTAATGGGTGCATTACTACAGACGGATGAAGAGGATGACATCCTATTCACAGAGGATGAACTACGACGTGCTCTTGCTTGGATTAAGGCTACTGCCCCTGGGGAGGATGGTCTTACATATCAAGTTCCTCCGTCTTCTTCAGAAAGTTCCTGTAACCCCCTACTGCAGCTCTTCAATCTTTGCTTTTGCTTGGGGCATGTGCCCTCTGCCTGGACCAGAAGCACTATTATTCCTCTACCAAAACCTGGAACCGACAAATTTAGGCCTATCTCCCTCACCTCCTGCTTCAGCAAAGTGTTTGAACGCATCCTTCTTGCCCGGCTCATGCACCGTCTACAGGATAAACTCTCCCCCAGTCTTTATGGTTTCCTCCCACAACGGAGCACACATCACTGCCTCGCTGAACTCTACACCCGTCTTTCTCCACCAATGTGGTCGCCTTCCTGGACCTCAAATCTGCTTCGATATAGCCAACAAGGAAATTATTCTTGACCAGCTGGTGGACTTTGCAGTTCAGGGGAACATACTGAAATGGATACGGGGATATCTCTGCAACAGAACATCAAGTGTCCTTTTTAAAGGGTCGTATAGCTCCTATGAACGTTTTTAACTGGGTACTCCTCAGGGGGTGTACTAAGTCCTTTTCTATTCAATATCCTTATGCATCGTCTACTCTCCCTCCTTCCTGTCATCCCCGGTACTACAGTTACCTGCTATGCGGACGACATATGCATCCACACGACCTCAACTCCCGACCTTCAGCACATGCTCCATGATTTTTACGTGTCTGCTACCTCCTGTGGCCTTATTATCTCCCCAGAAAAAAGCAGGATTTTTACTTCACGCACTGCAGAGCACTGCCCGCATTCGCCATGGGTGGTAATGTCATCCCTCACTGCACACAATACACGTATTTAGGTGCACCAGTCCCGGATCACCCAGCTATACCTGCACGTCAACGAATTCATCCCTTTGTGAAGAGCCTTCTTGACCGTCTGGAGCCCCGCTTTGCACCTGTCAAGTGGCTTGCCAACAATGCTGCCAGGAGTCTCCATCCCAGTGGCGAGGACCCTCTACATCCTACTACTTCGGTCAGTGGTTGCCTATCTGTCTCCTGCCTTGTGTCAACTTCCTAGACCAGCTCTCGAGCCACTTGAAAAGTTCCAGAATCGAGTCATGAGATTTATCTTGGGATGTTCTCTCTCTACCCGTATTGTGAGTATGCAGTTGGAGCTCAACTTGCCCCCTCTTGTGGAGAGGATTTATGCCAATGTGTCCTATTTTACTGTTAAGTGTCTTCACTACCCCTTCCTTGCTCCGTACTTCTCTGCTGTCATGAGGACGTCCCTGGATCCAGACGCACCCAGCTCCCACTTCGAGCAGGAGGTCATAACCTTATCAGGGTGGTGAGTGACATTCTCCGTGGCCTTGACATCGACCTGCCAGTGCAGGCGGCTGTCCCCGATTTTCCACCCTGGCGTGTCCCCCTCCCCGCTGTCACATATACACCGACCTCGAAGGATGTCTATCCCCCCTTGCAGAGACAGTTAGCTTCTGGAGACTATCGCTGATGTATCCACGTCTGTCCCTGCAGCACACCACGTCTATGTTGATGGTTCTGTGCAAGCAGATGGGAGGGCGGCATGTGCTGTGTTTTCCCCCACCATGGAGCCGCCTGTGCCGGCTGATTCATGGATTGGCCGTAGACTACCCACCTCGTCGAGCTCCACCTACTGTGAACTGAATGCCATCTTGGATGCCGTGACTCTCCTTGTTCGACGACGAGTGAATGGGGTAATAATTTGTGACTCCCAATCGGCCCTACAAGCCCTATCCTCGCCAAGACCTATCTGTGGCCGTGCTGTGGGAGATATACTATGTCGCCTCGCAGCCGCTCGGGATGCTTCTCTTGTTGTGTCATTTGTATGGACTCCATCCCACATTGGGCTGACTGGCAACGACACAGCGGATCGTCTTGCCAAGACGGCCTGGTATGCTGGATGGGCATGCTGTGGACGCTGAGCCCTCCCTCCGATGCCTACGTAACATCATCTACTCAGCTGGGTTTGCCATGACGGTCCAGCGCAGGGACCCGGAGAGGCCAACAGTGTGTCCATACAGCACCATGATCACTTTCTTCACAGTCGCTACAAGTATCGCAGACGCGGGTTAATGGTGCGGAAAAACAATGTAGTTAGTGCTCGGCTCAGAATAGGGGTATCGGCCTTTATGGCAGGTCTCCCAGACTCTAGATATGCCACAGTACACCTCCTGTAAATTATGCGACCGTCCTAATGCTAACACTCTTGACCACTATTGTCTTCAGTGCCCCACAGTGAGAGATGTTTTACCACGAGGTCAGAACTTAATACAGATCTGCTCATTTTTACTTAATGATGACAACCTTGATGTTATTCTTGCTCGTTATCCTCACTTTGGTGGCCATTAATTATATTGAATTATGCATATATTTTCTGTATGTTGCTGTATAATTCTGTTTGTGCATTCTGCGTTTCTCTGAGCTTTACTTTTGCATATAATGTACTCTGTGCTGCCATACTGTGAGTTGTGTGTTAGTATGCAGCAATGTTTATCAATGTGTACACCTCCCTGTAAACTATGTTCAATTCTTGGTTTTGTATCCATTTGAAGCATTATTTGTATGAACTCATGTAATGTCTGACGCCTTGGCGCAATAAATTAATAAATAAATAATAATCTCTCTCTCTCACTCTCTCTCTCTCTCTCTCTCTCTCTCTCTCTCTCTCTCTCTCTCTCTCTCTCTCTCTCTCTCTCTCTCTCTCTCTCTCTCTCTCTATATATATATATATATATATATATATATATATATATATATATATATATAAATATATATATATTATATATATATATATATATATATATATATATATATTTATATATATATATATATATAAAGAGAGAGAAAGGGAGAGAGAGAGAGAGAGAGAGAGAGAGGAGAGAGAGAGAGAGAGAGAGAGAGAGAGAGAGAGAGAGAGAGTACAGAAAGTTCCTCAGGATTCTTTACGTACTGATTTAACATTATAGAGGAATGTAAATTTAAGCAATTTCGAAGACATCATGCTTCAGATATATCCTTTGTAGAGTGTATAGAGAGAGCTTCTCCTAAAGAGGGGTTGCATGTCTCCTCGCCAGAAATGGCCATTAGCCTGAAATAACACTGATGGTCATCGCAAGCTAAAACAGTGGAGATCCATCTGGCCTTATTAGTATAAGAGCACATGTTCCTTTCATGCTAAAGAATTTTAGACAGAAACTGAAGTTGAGCACTTGTAGCAACACATGAAATCTATCTAGTCATATTTAATCGTATAAATATGGGGATTTAAAAAAACTAGCTTGATTGCATAGAGATACATAGGTATATGATTATATAAAATACTACCAAATGAACCATCTAATTGTTAAAAATCAAACATTATTTTGGCATACGAGCTAAAAAATATAAGAAAGAAACCAGGGCTCTGAAAGTGTAATATATAACTTATGAATAAAGAACCATAGCGTCATGCTAATCTGCTAAGCTTTGGTAATTATTTCTAAATAAACCGTGCTATTTCCAAGGCTTAAACTAATACCTTTTTAACATTCAAATTACATACTCTTCGCAAACGAGTTTTCTCTCTTTAAAATTTACCTCAATTAACTGTAAGAAGGACTAGGGTGATTGACCTTAAAGTGCAAATGCAGTTCTCCGAAGATCATGAATGCAACTGTTTGGAATGGAATGGACTGGAATGCAGTTACAGCAACTCAATTAGCATTCGAACCTGCCTTCTATCGCTTAACGCTTTGCGAGTGAGTCAGT
Source organism: Halocaridina rubra (assembly GCA_037179515.1). Taxonomy (NCBI): domain Eukaryota; kingdom Metazoa; phylum Arthropoda; class Malacostraca; order Decapoda; family Atyidae; genus Halocaridina; species Halocaridina rubra. The sequence goes on along the minus strand of JAXCGZ010015770.1, from coordinate 42,110 downwards.
GAATTATTGGTATTACGTCCTGTACTCATTTTTCTACTATGGGCTATGAGGGTGCCTTCTTGCGAAGAGCTTTTTTTTTTTTTGCAGGTGTGATCGTTGCCCTGAATGCATGCCCTTGCTAACCTCAGATCGTGGTGGGCCGAAAAAAGTCTTAACCCTTTGTACTATTTTCTATTGTTCTTTGTTGTATTTCGTTCAAAAGTTTAACAATCGACTTAGGTATAAAAATTTGCATATACCGTAATTTTAACACGATGTTAATGACCTTTAGCTATGACCCTGACTTATGCACTTAAGAGAAACCTATTACTGGAGGAGGATACTTCCATCAGCCTCCCCCCCCCCCGATATCTAGGAAGTCCAAATATCACACAATGTCAAAAGACTTTGCTCACGTCATTTCACAACTGGCTGTTTACCTCATGGCATGACTTCCTAGATTAGTGGTTCTCATACATTTCCTCTGTCTCTCACTCCCAGAAAATGCTGCATTAACGTTCCCACTCAACAGACAAGTAAAATCACCTCGGATATGGATAATGGGGAAAAGGAGAGGGGGGGAATTAGTGACCGCTTTGAGCGAAGTCTCTTAACTCTATTCAGGGTGTCACCACTGGAGAAGGGGGGGGAATAGGATTAGAAGGGTTTATGGGGAAAATCACGAAAATTAAATCAAGAAAGAGATAAAAAGAGAGTGTGAGACCCTCTTACTAAGGTGTGTTGCATGGGTGAGAGTGAATAAGGGTAGATCCCTCTCACACGATCTATGCAGCTTTTTTTTTTTTCAGGAAGTGGAAAAGGACATGTAGAGGCGTAGCAGAGAAGGGAGTACTGAAGGAAAATATTATATCATGAAAGATTTATAACAGAGGAGTATAATATAAAGATGAATAATGATAATGACAACAAAATTTGTACTTAGAGATATGAGAATAGCTATAACGTTGGATAAAGAGAGTGATGAAAATAAAGCAAAAATATTAAGAGCCGTAACTTTTGAATACGAAGAAGTCACACTCCTTGTATCTTAATGACTGGTGACTCATGGCTTATTACTCAGAGGATAGAAGAGCCACTCTTTGTTGAACCCTTGAATCCCCTGGGGATGCGGGTACCCAAGGTTGGGACCCCCCCCCTTTCATTCTGACACAAATAAACAATTTGATTGACAAGTTATATTACCCTTGAGAAGGGCAATTCTTTTCACAATAGTGATATATAACTATTACTTCGGGCAATCGGCATAATTATAGTGAAAGTTTCGGTAGAGTTTGCGATTTATAATGCTCTTTGTTATTAGCTACGGCATTAAGGATAATTATTTAGTAGAAAACTTAATTATAGTATTGAATTACTCAAAAATAATTATCCATGATTTTACAGTGAGATGGGATTCATGAAATTCAATTGTCATTGTCACTTGCCATATAAATAATAATAATTTTAATAATAATGATAATTATAATAATAATAATAATAATAATAATAATAATAATAATAATAATAATAATAATAATAATGATAATAATAATAATAATAATAATAATAATAATAATAATAATAATAATAATAATAATAATAATAATAATAATAATAATAATAATAATAAAAATACTAATAATAATAACAATAATAATAATAATAATAATAATAATAATAATAATAATAATAATAATAATAATAATAATAATAATAATAATAATAATAATAATAATAAAAACAACAATCATGATAAAAAGGAAATATAAGCTTTATACAGACCAACCAATCACCAGTATACACTTTTCATTTACCTGCACAATATGGAGCGAGGTTACTGGATCAAACATATCAATACCCAACGATGCCTAATTATATTCATGATGATAAAGTCATATCATTTATGAATAATGATACAAAGTTTACAGTCAGAATAAAAAGACACATAGAATCTTTACAAAGAAATAAACGCGCTATAGTTTGAAAGAAAATATCTTTATAAAACTTATCTTTGTCACGCAATAGCTAAGAAATAAGACAAACTGAACCTGACGTGCCTTTAAAGCCCACTAACTTATCATTACTGTCACCAAAATTCAACAAACGCCTGAGGGCATACATTAGCAGAAAGTAGGCTAGAGTTGAAGCAAAATTGGCCAGAGAATACTGGTCAGGTTGCGCGCAAGTATAGACACATGCACTCAATTCAAGAGGATGATCCACCAATATGTGTGGATGGATATGACTGTGAAGTATATATGATCACCCAACCATAACTGGAAAAAGAGCTTAAAAATATGAATAATTGAAAAGTTTGCTGTCTCTGTTAAAGAAAAACAACAACAGTGAACGAACTCTCATCCTTCATGTTATGATAGTATTTTATATAACAAAATAAGTAGGCTACCTCCGATCTAGAAAATCGTGCCATAAATTGTGACTCGGCTCAGCAAATTACAGAGTATTATGGCAGGTGAAGAACTACACATTTCACACTGATTGCTGACTGCTAGAACAACTCATGGAAAGGAAAGTTTCGAATATGATGAGTATAGTAGCACATAGGTTCATTTTATTGAGTTTATCTTTATTCATCTTCTGTTTTAAATTAAGTTTCATTGCGAATTATTCTTAGTAGTTAATAACTAGGGAATAAAGAGACACTATCTGTGGCTCTAAAATACATATGTATATGCGAATGTAGAATGCATATATTTATATAAAGGCATGTACGTGTGCATGCATGCATTCATGCATATTTGAATATATGAATATAAATGCTACATACATATACTAAGCTTATATATACATTTCTGTGCGTGTACAACTATATATATATATATATCATATACATATACATATACATATACATATACATATACATGTACATGTACATGTACATGTACATGTACATGTACATGTACATGTACATGTACATGTATATGTATATGTATATGTATATGTATATGTATATGTATATGTATATGTATATATATATATATATATATATATATATATATATATATATATATATATATATATATATATATATATATATATATATATATATATATATATATATATATATATATATATATATATATATATATATATATATATATATATATATATATATATATATATATATATATATACATATATATATATATATATATATATATATATATTATATATATATATATATATATATATATATATATATATATATATATATATGAGATTGTTAGACCAAGACGGGTAAAGAAAAAAAAAACTGCCCTCATCGGACCTGGGCATGAAGAAAACATAAAGTAAATAGCAACAGAGATGGGGAGTGTTGTGACTTGTCAAAAGCGAAGAGATCATAAGATATGTGTAGCGAATATCCAAGAATATTCGGTGTTGCTCATGCAGGCATAGAAAAAGAACTGTAAATGAAGGAAGACTTAGTATCAGACTGTGCTAGACAGTTCTATTTAGGTCCAAAAGCAACTTCAACATTAGCAGCATAAAGGGCGGCTGATGCTATGGGACAACCTACTACATTGAATATATATATATATATATATATATATATATATATATATATATATATATATATATGTGTGTGTGTGTGTGTGTGTGTGTGTGTGTGTGTGTGTGTGTGTGTGTGTGTGTGTGTGTGTGTGTGTGTGTGTGTGTGTGTGTGTGTGTGTGTGTGTGTGTGTGTGTGTGTGTGGTGTGTGTGTGTGTGTGTGTGTGTGTGTGTGTGTGTGTGTGTGTGTGTGTGTGTGTGTGTGTGTGTGTGTGTGTGTGTGTGTGTGTGTATGCATATGCTTTTGTGCGGGGGTTTGTGTACGTGTGTGTGTGTATTTGTGTGGAGTTAAACACATCCTGGGGTAATCTATGTTTTTCCAAATGCTAGATGCATAATATGCTCAATTTTGAAATCCACGAAATAAAGATAAATATAGCTATATATAACATTGAAATATGAGGGTGATAAATTTCTAATTATTCTATCTATATAAGTATGCATGATAGCGCGCGTGTGCATATGCATATTTAATACAATATGTATTATTTGTACATTAAAATCAATCCCAAAAATATTTATTGCAAGAGATTTTTTTAAGCACATTTATTAGACTATTGAAATTATATACAGTAATGTTTTCTATCTGTCAAAAGTGCCATAAATTTGGTTCATGAATTATTCAACAATTCATCGATGAGAAAATGAATGATATATATATATATATATATATATATATATATATATATATATATATATATATATATATATATATAATATATATATATATATATATATATATATATATATATATATATATATATATATTATATTTTATTCATAGGTTTACCATGTATATTAGCAGATTATTTTAGGATACTCACATTGACGTGACTAGGAACTTGCATCGCACAAATTGAAATATAAATGAAAAGAGAAAAATAACCTGAGCTCTTCGTTATAACATATCTACAGTCCAAGGGGATCGCATGAGAGTCTTGGATATTCATTAAATATTGTTTTCAACTTAAGGACAATGACTTATCACAGTTGTAATAAGTTCAACTGGAAGCTGACGACATACCACTACGATAGTAACTCCAATGAAAAAAAAAAT
>JAXCGZ010015770.1:22500-25000 GCA_037179515.1 Halocaridina rubra | reverse complement strand
AATTCTATTCAAAGGAGTGATATATCATAAAAGTAACATAACAAGGGAGTGAAATTTCAGATATAAATTTCGAAGGAGTGATAACCATTCAACCATCAGAGGTATCAGAGTGTAAAGCACACAGTCACGTTAGGCTAGGTTAGGTTAGGTTATATTAGGTTAGTCTTGTTTTTTTGAGATAGAAATTTAATTATACTTTGTCACTCCATCGTTGTTACTTCAATAAAATTTCACTCCTGTGGTGGCGGGCACAACGTCAAAGAATAACCTCAACGTATTCCCTGCGTGTCGTAAAAGGCGACTGAAAGTGGACGGGGTGGGGGAACTAGGAATCTCCCCCCTTGTATCAACCTCCTGCGAGACGTCAAAGAAGGGGAGTAGAGGGAAGAATAACTTCTCCCCAAACTCTAGTTTTGGGGTGTCTAAATGTGCGTGGTTGTAGTACGATAGAGAGCAAAAGATGTGAGATTGGATATATGTTTGGTAGGAGGAGGATGGATGTATTGGCATTGTTTGAGACGAAGATGAAAGGAAAAGGAGAAGTGGAATTTGGTGATGTGACGGGTAGGGTGTCTGGGGTTGAAAGGGGGAAAACGAGAGAGGATGTGGCATTATTGCTGAGTGAATGGATGGTAAATAAGGTAGTGGAATGGAAAGAAGTGTCATCTAGGCTGATGTGGGTGAGGGCTAGGATAGGAAGGGAATGTTGGGCTTTTGTTAGTGCGTATGGGCAAGGATGTGAGAGAAGTGAGGAAGAGCGAGATGAATTCTGGAATGAGTTAACTAGATGTGTGGATGGTCTGAGTAGAAGGAACTATGTAGTTCTGTTGGGTCACTTGAATGCCATAGTTGGTGATGGAGAGATAGCAGGTGTTGTAGGAAAGTATGGGGTACCAGGTGGGAATGAGAGTGGCGAGAGACTGTTAGATATGTGTGTGGAGCAAGAGTTGGTGATAGGTAATAGTTTATTTAAGAAGAAGTTAATAAATAAGTATACATGAATGAGAGTGGCAAATGGAAGAGTGAAAGAAAGAGCATTGATGGATTATGTGTTGGTAGCAAAGAGCATGGTTGGTAGAGTGAAAGATGTGCATGCATTCAGGGGTGTGGCTGCTGGGAAGTCTGATAATTTTTTGGTTGAAGCAAAAGTGGTAGTAGCAAAATAGTGGGAAAATAGTGTGGGGGGGGGATGTAGAAGGGAAATAGTGAAGGTGGAAGAGTTTAAAAAGCCAGAAAAGAGACAGGAATATCAGGACAGGTTGAGAGTGGCATATGACAGGGTGAAAGAAAGAGAAGTTGGGGAGTTAGGGGAGGAATGGGGGTTGATGAGAGAATGTTTTGTGGGACATGCAAGTGATGTGTGTGGAAAGAGGTTTGTTGGAGGTGGCATGAGGAGGGGCAGCGAGTGGTGGAATGAAGGGGTGAAAATGAAGGTGGAAGAGAAAAATAGGGCTTTTGAGGAATGACTGCAGTGTAAAAGTAGGGAGAAGTATGAAAGATATAGGGAGAAAAACATGGAAAGAAAGCGGAAGGTAGAGGAAGAGAACAGGTTGGCAAATGTTAGGTGGGGACAGGATTTTAGTAGGTCATATGAGGAGAATAAAAAGAAGTTTTGGAAAGAAGTGAAGAGAGTAAGGAAGGTGGATCGAGGATGGAAGAGACAGTGAAAGATGTGAATGGACAGATGTTAAGAGGGAACGATGCAAGGATTAGATGGGCATAATATTATGAGTGCTTGCTGGATGTTGATGAAGATAGAGAGGCAGCTATAGTGGCAGTGGGGGGGGGTCAAGGGCCAGTAATGGGAGATGAAAATGAGAGAGAGATTACAAGAGAGGAGGTTAAAAGGGCATTGTATGAAGCGAAAACAGGTAAAGCACCAGGAATGGATGGTGTGAGAGCGATGTTGAAAGAAGGGGGTATGAATGCATTGGAATGGTTAGTGAGAGTGTTTAATATATGCTTTATGTTGTCATTGGTGCCAGTGGAGTGGGTGATTGACTGTATAGTGCCCCTATGCAAAGGTAAGGGAGATGTGTATGAATGCAGTAATTTTAGGGGTATAAGTTTGTTGAGTGTGGTAGGAAAAGTGTATGGTAGGATACTGGTTAATAGGATTAGGGATAAGACAATATGTGATCACAGAAGCGCAGAGTGGTTTTAGGAGAGGTAGAGGTTGTATAGATCAGATTTTTTATAGTTAGGCAGTTATGTGAGAAATATTTAGCAAAGGGTAAGGATGTGTATTTTGCATTTTTGGATCTGGAGTAAGCATATGACAGAGATGATAGAGAGGCTATGTGGAATGTTTTGAAATTATATGGACTTAATGGTAAATTGTTGCATGCAGTGAAGAGTTTGCCTGAGGGCAGTAGAGCTTGTGTTAGGGTAGAGAATGAAGTGAGTGAGTGGTTTCCAGTGAGTGTGGGGCTGAGACAGGGATGTGTGATGTCACCATGGCTGTTCAATTTGTATATTGATGAAGTTGTAAGAGAGGTGA
>JAXCGZ010015770.1:0-17500 GCA_037179515.1 Halocaridina rubra | reverse complement strand
GAAAACATGAATCATTTTTTTTACCCCGACCGGGACTCGAACCTAGGACTTATGATTACTAAGTCAAGGCGCTACCACTACACCACAGAAGGTTAAAAGGAACCCAACCTTATAGCTTATATCTGCTATACCTAGGAATGAACGCATTCTAACTGAATGCCACTATGTTCATATTACAGATTCCCCAACCTCACTCGTGGCTTCATTTTAGCATTTAATTCAAATCCCAATCTCATTCAGGCCATGAAATTATCAAATAAGCACATTACATATGTGAAAACATGAATCATTTTTTACCCCGACCGGGACTCGAACCTAGGACTTATGATTACTAAGTCAAGGCGCTACCACTACACCACAGAAGATTAAAAGGAACCCAACCTTATAGCTTATATCTGCTATCCTTAGGAATGAATGCATTCTAACTGAATGCCACTATGTTCATATTACAAATTCCCCAACCTCACTCGTGGTTTCATTTTAGCATTTAATTCAAATCCCAATCTCATTCGGGCCATGAAATTATCAAATAAGCACATTACATATGTGAAAACATGAATCATTTTTTACCCCGACCGGGACTCGAACCTAGGACTTATGATTACTAAGTCAAGGCACTACCACTACACCACAGAAGGTTAAAAGGAACCCAACCTTATAGCTTATATCTGCTATACTTAGGAATGAACGCATTCTAACTGAATGCCACTATGTTCATATTACAGATTCCCCAACCTCACTCGTGGCTTCATTTTAGCATTTAATTCAAATCCCAATCTTATTCGGGCCATGAAATTACCAAATAAGCACATTACATATGTGAAAACATGAATCATTTTTTACCCCGACCGGGACTCGAACCTAGGACTTATGATTACTAAGTCAAGGCGCTACCACTACACCACAGAACGTTAAAAGAAACCCAACCTTATAGCTTATATCTGCTATACTTAGGAATGAGCGCATTCTAAATGAATGCCACTATGTTCATATTACAGATTCCCCAACCTCACTCGTGGCTTCATTTTAGCGTTTAATTCAAATCCCAATCTCATTTGGGCCATGAAATTATCAAATAAGCACATTACATATGTGAAAACATGAATCATTTTTTTTACCCCGACCGGGACTCGAACCTAAGACTTATGATTACTAAGTCAAGGCGCTACCACTACACCACAGAAGGTTAAAAGGAACCCAACCTTATAGCTTATATCTGCTATACTTAGGAATGAACGCATTCTAACTGAATGCCACTATGTTCATATTACAGATTCCCCAACCTCACTCGTGGCTTCATTTTAGCATTTAATTCAAATCCCAATCTCATTCGGGCCATGAAATTATCAAATAAGCACATTACATATGTGAAAACATGAATCATTTTTTACCCCGACCGGGACTCGAACCTAGGACTTATGATTACTAAGTCAAGGCGCTACCACTACACCACAGAAGGTTAAAAGGAACCCAACCTTATAGCTTATATCTGCTATACTTAGGAATGAAGGCATTCTAACTGAATACCACTATGTTCATATTACAGATTCCCCAACCTCACTCGTGGCTTCATTTTAGCATTTAATTCAAATCCCAATCTCATTCGGGCCATGAAATGATCAAATAAGCACATTACATATGTGAAAACATGAATCATTTTTTTTTACCCCTACCGGGACTCGAACCTAGGACTTATGATTACTAAGTAAAGGCGCTACCACTACACCACAGAATGTTAAAAGGAACCCAACCTTATAGCTTATATCTGCTATACTTAGGAATGAACACATTCTAACTGAATGCCACTATGTTCATATTACAGATTCCCCAACCTCACTCGTGGCTTCATTTTAGCATTTAATTCAAATCCCAATCTCATTCGGGCCATGAAATTATCAAATAAGCACATTACATATGTGAAAACATGAATCATTGTTTACCCCGACCGGGACTCGAACCTATGGCTTATGATTACTAAGTCATGGCGCTACCACTACACCACAGAAGGTTAAAAGGAACCCAACCTTATAGCTTATATCTGCTATACCTAGGAATGAACACATTCTAACTGAATGCCACTATGTTCATATTACAGATTCCCCAACCTCACTCGTGGTTTCATTTTTGCATTTAATTTAAATCCCAATCTCATTCGGGCCATGAAGTTATCAAATAAGCACATTACATATGTGAAAACATGAATCATTTTTTTTTTACCCCGACCGGGACTCGAACCTAGGACTTATGATTACTAAGTCAAGGCGCTACCACTACACCACAGAAGGTTAAAAGGAACCCAACCTTATAGCTTATATCTGCTATACTTAGGAATGAATGCATTCTAACTGAATGCCACTATGTTCATATTACAGATTCCCCAACCTCACTCGTGGCTTCATTTTAGCATTTAATTCAAATCCCAATCTCATTCGGGCCATGAAATTATCAAATAAGCATATTACATATGTGAAAACATGAATCATTTTTTACCCCGACAGGGACTCAAACCTAGGACTTATGATTACTAAGTCAAGGCGCTACCACTACACCACAAGCTTAAAAGGAACCCAACCTTATAGCTTATATCTGCTATACTTAGGAATGAATGCATTCTAACTGAATGCCACTATGTTCATATTACAGATTCCCCAACCTCACTCGTGGCTTCATTTTAGCATTTAATTCAAATCCCAATCTCATTCGGGCCATGAAATTATCAAATAAGCACATTACATATGTGAAAACATGAATCATTTTTTACCCCGACCGGGACTCGAACCCAGGACTTATGATTACTAAGTCAAGGCGCTACCACTACACCACAGAAGGTTAAAGGGAACGCACCCTTATAGCTTATATCTGCTATACTTAGGAATGAATGCATTCTAACTGAATTCCACTATGTTCATATTACAGATTCCCCAACCTCACTCGTGGCTTCATTTTAGCATTTAATTCAAATCCCAATCTCATTCGGGCCATGAAATTATCAAATAAGCACATTACATATGTGAAAACATGAATCATTTTTTACCCCGACCGGGACTTGAACCTAGGACTTACGATTACTAAGTCAAGGCGCTACCACTACACCACAGAAGGTTAAAAGGAACCCAACCTTATAGCTTATATTTGCTATACTTAGGAATGAATGCATTCTAACTGAATGCCACTATGTTCATATTACAGATTCCCCAACCTCACTCGTGGCTTCATTTTAGCATTTAATTCAAATCCCAATCTCATTCGGGCCATGAAATTATCAAATAATCACATTACATATGTGAAAACATGAATCATCTTTTACCCCGACCGGGACTCGAACCTAGGACTTATGATTACTAAGTCAAGGCGCTACCACTACACCACAGAACGTTAAAAGGAACCCAACCTTATAGCTTATATCTGCTATACTTAGGAATGAACGCATTCTAAATGAATGCCACTATGTTCATATTACAGATTCCCCAACCTCACTCGTGGCTTCATTTTAGCATTTAATTCAAATCCCAATCTCATTTGGGCCATGAAATTATCAAATAAGCACATTACATATGTGAAAACATGAATCATTTTTTTTACCCCGACTGGGACTCGAACCTAGGACTTATGATTACTAAGTCAAGGCGCTACCACTACACCACAGAAGGTTAAAAGGAACCCAACCTTATAGCTTATATCTGCTATACTTAGGAATGAACGCATTCTAACTGAATGCCACTATGTTCATATTACAAATTCCCCAACCTCACTCGTGGCTTCATTTTAGCATTTAATTCAAATCCCAATCTCATTCGGGCCATGAAATTATCAAATAAGCACATTACATATGTGAAAACATGAATCATTTTTTACCCCGACCTGGACTCAAACCTAGGACTTATGATTACTAAGTCAAGGCGCTACCACTACACCACAAGCTTAAAAGGAACCCAACCTTATAGCTTATATCTGCTATACTTAGGAATGAATGCATTCTAACTGAATGCCACTATGTTCATATTACAGATTCCCCAACCTCACTCGTGGCTTCATTTTAGCATTTAATTCAAATCCCAATCTCATTCGGGCCATGAAATTATCAAATAAGCACATTACATATGTGAAAACATGAATCATTTTTTACCCCGACCGGGACTCGAACCCAGGACTTATGATTACTAAGTCAAGGCGCTACCACTACACCACAGAAGGTTAAAAGGAACGCACCCTTATAGCTTATATCTGCTATACTTAGGAATGAATGCATTCTAACTGAATTCCACTATGTTCATATTACAGATTCCCCAACCTCACTCGTGGCTTCATTTTAGCATTTAATTCAAATCCCAATCTCATTCGGGCCATGAAATTATCAAATAAGCACATTACATATGTGAAAACATGAATCATTTTTTACCCCGACCGGGACTTGAACCTAGGACTTATGATTACTAAGTCAAGGCGCTACCACTACACCACAGAAGGTTAAAAGGAACCCAACCTTATAGCTTATATTTGCTATACTTAGGAATGAACGCATTCTAACTGAATGCCACTATGTTCATATTACAGATTCCCCAACCTCACTCGTGGCTTCATTTTAGCATTTAATTCAAATCCCAATCTCATTCGGGCCATGAAATTATCAAATAAGCACATTACATATGTGAAAACATGAATCATTTTTTACCCCGACCGGGACTCGAACCTAGGACTTATGATTACTAAGTCAAGGCGCTACCACTACACCACAGAACGTTAAAAGGAACCCAACCTTATAGCTTATATCTGCTATACTTAGGAATGAACGCATTCTAAATGAATGCCACTATGTTCATATTACAGATTCCCCAACCTCACTCGTGGCTTCATTTTAGCATTTAATTCAAATCCCAATCTCATTTGGGCCATGAAATTATCAAATAAGCACATTACATATGTGAAGACATGAATCATTTTTTTTACCCCGACTGGGACTCGAACCTAGGACTTATGATTACTAAGTCAAGGCGCTACCACTACACCACAGAAGGTTAAAAGGAACCCAACCTTATAGCTTATATCTGCTATACCTAGGAATGAACGCATTCTAACTGAATGCCACTATGTTCATATTACAGATTCCCCAACCTCACTCGTGGCTTCATTTTAGCATTTAATTCAAATCCCAATCTCATTCGGGCCATGAAATTATCAAATAAGCACATTACATATGTGAAAACATGAATCATTTTTTACCCCGACCGGGACTCGAACCTAGGACTTATGATTACTAAGTCAAGGCGCTACCACTACACCACAGAAGGTTAAAAGGAACCCAACCTTATAGCTTATATCTGCTATCCTTAGGAATGAACGCATTCTAACTGAATGCCACTATGTTCATATTACAAATTCCCCAACCTCAATCATGGCTTCATTTTAGCATTTAATTCAAATCCCAATCTCATTCGGGCCATGAAATTATCAAATAAGCACATTACATATGTGAAAACATGAATCATTTTTTACCCCGACCGGGAGTCGAACCTAGGACTAATGATTACTAAGTCAAGGCGCTACCACTACACCACAGAAGGTTAAAATTAACCCAACCTTATAGCTTATATCTGCTATACTTAGGAATGAAAGCATTCTAACTGAATGCCACTATGTTCATATTACAGATTCCCCAACCTCACTCATGGCTTCATTTTAGCATTTAATTCAAATCCCAATCTCATTCGGGCCATGAAATGAACAAATAAGCACATTACATATGTGAAAACATGAATAATTTTTTTTTTACCCCTACCGGGACTCGAACCTTGGACTTATGATTACTAAGTCAAGGCGCTACCACTACACCACAGAAGGTTAAAATTAACCCAACCTTATAGCTTATATCTGCTATACTTAGGAATGAATGCATTCTAACTGAATGCCACTATGTTCATATTACAGATTCCCCAACCTCACTCATGGCTTCATTTTAGCATTTAATTCAAATCCCAATCTCATCCGGGCCATGAAATTATCAAATAAGCACATTACATATGTGAAAACATGAATCATTTTTTACCCCGACCGGGACTCGAACCTAGGACTTATGATTACTAAGTCAAGGCGCTACCACTACACCACAGAAGGTTAAAAGGAACCCAACCTTAATAGCTTATATCTGCTATACTTAGGAATGAACACATTGAAACTGAATGCCACTATGTTCATATTACAGATTCCCCAACCTCACTTGTGGCTTCATTTTAGCATTTAATTCAAATCCCAATCTCATTCGGGCCATGAAATGATCAAATAAGCACATTACATATGTGAAAACATTAATCATTTTTTACCCCGACCGGGACTCGAACCCAGGACTTATGATTACTAAGTCAAGGAGCTACCACTACACCACAGAAGGTTAAAAGGAACTCAACCTTATAGCTTATATCTGCTATACTTAGGAATGAATGCATTCTAACTGAATGCCACTATGTTCATATTACAGATTCCCCAACCTCACTCGTGGCTTCATTTTAGCATTTAATTCAAATCCCAATCTCATTCGGGCCATGAAATTATCAAATAAGCGCATTACATATGTGAAAACGTGCATCATTTTTTACCCTGACCGGGACTCGAACCTAGGACTTATGATTACTAAGTCAAGGCGCTACCACTACACCACAGAAGGTTAAAAGGAACCCAACCTTATAGCTTATATCTGCTATACTTAGGAATGAACACATTCTAACTGAATGCCACTATGTTCATATTACAGATTCCCCAACCTCACTCGTGGCTTCATTTTAGCATTTAATTCAAATCCCAATCTCATTCGGGCCATGAAGTTATGAAATAAGCACATTACATATGTGAAAACATGAATAATTTTTTTTTTACCCCGACCGGGACTCGAACCTAGGACTTATGATTACTAAGTCAAGGCGCTACCACTACACCACAGAAGGTTAAAAGGAACCCAACCTTATAGCTTATATCTGCTATACTTAGGAATGAACGCATTCTAACTGAATGCCACTATGTTCATATTACAGATTCCCCAACCTCACTCGTGGCTTCATTTTAGCATTTAATTCAAATCCCAATCTCATTCGGGCCATGAAATGATCAAATAAGCACATTACATATGTGAAAACATGAATCATTTTTTACCCAGACCGGGACTCGAACCTAGGACTTATGATTACTAAGTCAAGGCGCTACCACTACACCACAGAAGCTTAAAAGGAACCCAACCTTATAGCTTATATCTGCTATACTTAGGAATGAACGCATTCTAACTGAATGCCACTATGTTCATATTACAGATTCCCCAACCTCACTCGTGGCTTCATTTTAGCATTTAATTCAAATCCCAATCTCATTCGGGCCATGAAATTATCAAATAAGCACATTACATATGTGAAAACATGAATCATTTTTTACCCCGACCGGGACTCGAACCTAGGACTTATGATTACTAAGTCAAGGCGCTACCACTACACCACAGAAGGTTAAAAGGAACCCAACCTTACAGCTTATATCTGCTATACTTAGGAATGAACGCATTCTAACTGAATACCACTATGTTCATATTACAGATTCCCCAACCTCACTCGTGGCTTCATTTTAGCATTTAATTCAAATCCCAATCTCATTCGGGCCATGAAATGATCAAATAAGCACATTACATATGTGAAAACATGAATCTTTTTTTTTACCCCTACCGGGACTCGAACCTAGGACTTATGATTACTAAGTAAAGGCGCTACCACTACACCACAGAATGTTAAAAGGAACCCAACCTTATAGCTTATATCTGCTATACTTAGGAATGAACGCATTCTAACTGAATGCCACTATGTTCATATTACAGATTCCCCAACCTCACTCTTGGCTTCATTTTAGCATTTAATTCAAATCCCAATCTCATTCGGGCCATGAAATTATCAAATAAGCACATTACATATGTGAAAACATGAATCATTTTTTACCCCGACCGGGACTCGAACTTAGGACTTATGATTACTAAGTCAAGGCGCTACCAATACACCACAGAAGGTTAAAAGGAACCCAACCTTATAGCTTATATCTGCAGTACTTAGGAATGAACACATTGTAACTGAATGCCACTATGTTCATATTGCAGATTCCCCAACCTCACTCGTGGCTTCATTTTAGCATTTAATTCAAATCCCAATCTCATTCGGGCCATGAAATTATCAAATAAAAACATTACATTTGAGAAAACATGAATCATTTTTAACCCGACCGGGACTCGAACCTAGGGCTTATGATTACTAAGTCAAGGCGCTACCACTACACCACAGAAGGTTAAAAGGAACCCAACCTTATAGCTTATATCTGCTATACTTAGGAATGAACACATTCTAACTGAATGCCACTATATTCATATTACAGATTCCCCAACCTCACTCGTGGCTTCATTTTAGCATTTAATTCAAATCCCAATCTCATTCGGGCCATGAAGTTATCAAATAAGCACATTACATATGTGAAAACATGAATCATTTTTTTTTTACCCCGACCGGGACTCGAACCTAGGACTTGTGATTACTAAGTCAAGGCGCTACCACTACACCACAGAAGGTTAAAAGGAAGCCAACCTTATAGCTTATATCTGCTATACTTAGGAATGAACGCATTCTAACTGAATGTCACTATGTTCATATTACAGATTCCCCAACCTCACTCGTGGCTTCATTTTAGCATTTAATTCAAATTCCAATCTCATTCGGGCCATGAAATTATCAAATAAGCACATTACATATGTGAAAACATGAATCATTTTTTACCCCGACCAAACTCAAACCTAGGACTTATGATTACTAAGTCAATGCGCTACCACTACACCACAAGGTTAAAAGGAACCCAACCTTATAGCTTATATCTGCTATACTTAGGAATGAATGCATTCTAACTGAATGCCACTATGTTCATATTGCAGATTCCCCAACCTCACTCGTGGCTTCATTTTAGCATTTAATTCAAATCCCAATCTCATTCGGGCCATGAAATTATCAAATAAGCACATTACATTTGTGAAAACATGAATCATTTTTTACCCCGACCGGGACTCGAACCCAGGACTTATGATTACTAAGTCAAGGCGCTACCACTACACCACAGAAGGTTAAAAGGAACGCACCCTTATAGCTTATATCTGCTATACTTAGGAATGAATGCATTCTAACTGAATTCCACTATGTTCATATTACAGATTCCCCTACCTCACTCGTGGCTTCATTTTAGCATTTAATTCAAATCCCAATCTCATTCGGGCCATGAAATTATCAAATAAGCACATTACATATGTGAAAACATGAATCATTTTTTACCCCGACCGGGACTTGAACCTAGGACTTATGATTACTAAGTCAAGGCGCTACCACTACACCACAGAAGGTTAAAAGGAACCCAACCTTATAGCTTATATTTGCAATACTTAGGAATGAACGCATTCTAACTGAATGCCACTATGTTCATATTACAGATTCCCCAACCTCACTCGTGGCTTCATTTTAGCATTTAATTCAAATCCCAATCTCATTCGGGCCATGAAATTATCAAATAAGCACATTACATATGTGAAAACATGAATCATTTTTTACCCCGACCGGGACTCGAACCTAGGACTTATGATTACTAAGTCAAGGCGCTACCACTACACCACAGAACGATAAAAGGAACCCAACCTTATAGCTTATATCTGCTATACTTAGGAATGAACGCATTCTAAATGAATGCCACTATGTTCATATTACAGATTCCCCAACCTCACTCGTGGCTTCATTTTAGCATTTAATTCAAATCCCAATCTCATTTGGGCCATGAAATTATCAAATAAGCACATTACATATGTGAAAACATGAATCATTTTTTTTAAACCGACTGGGACTCGAACCTAGGACTTATGATTACTAAGTCAAGGCGCTACCACTACACCACAGAAGGTTAAAAGGAACCCAACCTTATAGCTTATATCTGCTATCCTTAGGAATGAACGCATTCGAACTGAATGCCACTATGTTCATATTACAGATTCCCCAACCTCACTCGTGGCTTCATTTTAGCATTTAATTCAAATCCCAATCTCATTCGGGCCATGAAATTATCAAATAAGCACATTACATATGTGAAAACATGAATCATTTTTTACCCCGACCGGGACTCGAACCTAGGACTTATGATTACTAAGTCAAGGCGCTACCACTACACCACAGAAGGTTAAAAGGAACCCAACCTTATAGCTTATATCTGCTATCCTTAGGAATGAACGCATTCTAACTGAATGCCACTATGTTCATATTACAAATTCCCCAACCTCAATCGTGGCTTCATTTTAGCATTTAATTCAAATCCCAATCTCATTCGGGCCATGAAATGATCAAATAAGCACATTACATATGTGAAAACATGAATCATTTTTTACCCCGACCGGGAGTCGAACCTAGGACTTATGATTACTAAGTCAAGGCGCTACCACTACACCACAGAAGGTTAAAAGGAACCCAACCTTATAGCTTATATCTGCTATACTTAGGAATGAAAGCATTCTAACTGAATGCCACTATGTTCATATTACAGATTCCCCAACCTCACTCATGGCTTCATTTTAGCATTTAATTCAAATCCCAATCTCATTCGGGCCATGAAATGATCAAATAAGCACATTACATATGTGAAAACATGAATAATTTTTTTTTCCCCTACCGGGACTCGAACCTAGGACTTATGATTACTAATTCAAGGCGCTACCACTACACCACAGAAGGTTAAAATTAACCCAACCTTATAGATTATATCTGCTATACTTAGGAATGAATGCATTCGAACTGAATGCCACTATGTTCATATTACAGATTCCCCAACCTCACTCATGGCTTAATTTTAGCATTTAATTCAAATCCCAATCTCATCCGGGCCATGAAATTATCAAATAAGCACATTACATATGTGAAAACATGAATCATTTTTTACCCCGACCGGGACTCGAACCTAGGACTTATGATTACTAAGTCAAGGCGCTACCACTACTCCACAGAAGGTTAAAAGGAACCCAACCTTTATAGCTTATATCTGCTATACTTAGGAATGAACACATTGAAACTGAATGCCACTATGTTCATATTACAGATTCCCCAACCTCACTCGTGGCTTCATTTTAGCATTTAATTCAAATCCCAATCTCATTCGGGCCATGAAATTATCAAATAAGCACATTACATATGTGAAAACATGAATCATTTTTTACCCCGACCGGGACTCTAACCCAGGACTTATGATTACTAAGTCAAGGAGCTACCACTACACCACAGAAGGTTAAAAGGAACTCAACCTTATAGCTTATATCTGCTATACTTAGGAATGAATGCATTCTAACTGAATGCCACTATGTTCATATTACAGATTCCCCAACCTCACTCGTGGCTTCATTTTAGCATTTAATTCAAATCCCAATCTCATTCGGGCCATGAAATTATCAAATAAGCACATTACATATGTGAAAACATGAATCATTTTTTACCCCGACCGGGACTCGAACCTAGGACTTATGATTACTAAGTCAAGGCGCTACCACTACACCACAGAACGTTAAAAGGAACCCAACCTTATAGCTTATATCTGCTATACTTAGGAATGAACGCATTCTAAATGAATGCCACTATGTTCATATTACAGATTCCCCAACCTCACTCGTGGCTTCATTTTAGCATTTAATTCAAATCCCAATCTCATTTGGGCCATGAAATTATCAAATAAGCACATTACATATGTGAAAACATGAATCATTTTTTTTAAACCGACTGGGACTCGAACCTAGGACTTATGATTACTAAGTCAAGGCGCTACCACTACACCACAGAAGGTTAAAAGGAACCCAACCTTATAGCTTATATCTGCTATCCTTAGGAATGAACGCATTCGAACTGAATGCCACTATGTTCATATTACAGATTCCCCAACCTCACTCGTGGCTTCATTTTAGCATTTAATTCAAATCCCAATCTCATTCGGGCCATGAAATTATCAAATAAGCACATTACATATGTGAAAACATGAATCATTTTTTACCCCGACCGGGACTCGAACCTAGGACTTATGATTACTAAGTCAAGGCGCTACCACTACACCACAGAAGGTTAAAAGGAACCCAACCTTATAGCTTATATCTGCTATCCTTAGGAATGAACGCATTCTAACTGAATGCCACTATGTTCATATTACAAATTCCCCAACCTCAATCGTGGCTTCATTTTAGCATTTAATTCAAATCCCAATCTCATTCGGGCCATGAAATTATCAAATAAGCACATTACATATGTGAAAACATGAATCATTTTTTACCCCGACCGGGAGTCGAACCTAGGACTAATGATTACTAAGTCAAGGCGCTACCACTACACCACAGAAGGTTAAAAGGAACCCAACCTTATAGCTTATATCTGCTATACTTAGGAATGAAAGCATTCTAACTGAATGCCACTATGTTCATATTACAGATTCCCCAACCTCACTCATGGCTTCATTTTAGCATTTAATTCAAATCCCAATCTCATTCGGGCCATGAAATGATCAAATATGCACATTACATATGTGAAAACATGAATAGATTTTTTTTTACCCCTACCGGGACTCGAACCTAGGACTTATGATTACTAAATCAAGGCGCTACCACTACACCACAGAAGGTTAAAATTAACCCAACCTTATAGCTTATATCTGCTATACTTAGGAATGAATGCATTCGAACTGAATGCCACTATGTTCATATTACAGATTCCCCAACCTCACTCATGGCTTCATTTTAGCATTTAATTCAAATCCCAATCTCATCCGGGCCATGAAATTATCAAATAAGCACATTACATATGTGAAAACATGAATCATTTTTTACCCCGACCGGGACTCGAACCTAGGACTTATGATTACTAAGTCAAGGCGCTACCACTACACCACAGAAGGTTAAAAGGAACCCAACCTTTATAGCTTATATCTGCTATACTTAGGAATGAACACATTGAAACTGAATGCCACTATGTTCATATTACAGATTCCCCAACCTCACTCGTGGCTTCATTTTAGCATTTAATTCAAATCCCAATCTCATTCGGGCCATGAAATTATCAAATAAGCACATTACATATGTGAAAACATGAATAATTTTTTACCCCGACCGGGACTCTAACCCAGGACTTATGATTACTAAGTCAAGGAGCTACCACTACACCACAGAAGGTTAAAAGGAACTCAACCTTATAGCTTATATCTGCTATACTTAGGAATGAATGCATTCTAACGGAATGCCACTATGTTCATATTACAGATTCCCCAACCTCACTCGTGGCTTCATTTTAGCATTTAATTCAAATCCCAATCTCATTCGGGCCATGAAATTATCAAATAAGCATATTACATATGTGAAAACATGAATCATTTTTTACCCCGACCGGGACTCAAACCTAGGACTTATGATTACTAAGTCAAGGCGCTACCACTACACCACAAGCTTAAAAGGAACCCAACCTTATAGCTTATATCTGCTATACTTAGGAATGAATGCATTCTAACTGAATGCCACTATGTTCATATTACAGATTCCCCAACCTCACTCGTGGCTTCATTTTAGCATTTAATTCAAATCCCAATCTCATTCGGGCCATGAAATTATCAAATAAGCACATTACATATGTGAAAACATGAATCATTTTTTACCCCGACCGGGACTCGAACCCAGGACTTATGATTACTAAGTCAAGGCGCTACCACTACACCACAGAAGGTTAAAGGGAACGCACCCTTATAGCTTATATCTGCTATACTTAGGAATGAATGCATTCTAACTGAATTCCACTATGTTCATATTACAGATTCCCCAACCTCACTCGTGGCTTCATTTTAGCATTTAATTCAAATCCCAATCTCATTCGGGCCATGAAATTATCAAATAAGCACATTACATATGTGAAAACATGAATCATTTTTTACCCCGACCAGGACTTGAACCTAGGACTTACGATTACTAAGTCAAGGCGCTACCACTACACCACAGAAGTTAAAAGGAACCCAACCTTATAGCTTATATTTGCTATACTTAGGAATGAACGCATTCTAACTGAATGCCACTATGTTCATATTACAGATTCCCCAACCTCACTCGTGGCTTCATTTTAGCATTTAATTCAAATCCCAATCTCATTCGGGCCATGAAATTATCAAATAAGCACATTACATATGTGAAAACATGAATAATCTTTTACCCCGACCGGGACTCGAACCTAGGACTTATGATTACTAAGTCAAGGCGCTACCACTACACCACAGAACGTTAAAAGGAACCCAACCTTATAGCTTATATCTGCTATACTTAGGAATGAACGCATTCTAAATGAATGCCACTATGTTCATATTACAGATTCCCCAACCTCACTCGTGGCTTCATTTTAGCATTTAATTCAAATCCCAATCTCATTTGGGCCATGAAATTATCAAATAAGCACATTACATATGTGAAAACATGAATCATTTTTTTTACCCCGACTGGGACTCGAACCTAGGACTTATGATTACTAAGTCAAGGCGCTACCACTACACCACAGAAGGTTAAAAGGAACCCAACCTTATAGCTTATATCTGCTATACTTAGGAATGAACGCATTCTAACTGAATGCCACTATGTTCATATTACAGATTCCCCAACCTCACTCGTGGCTTCATTTTAGCATTTAATTCAAATCCCAATCTCATTCGGGCCATGAAATGATCAAATAAGCACATTACATATGTGAAAACATGAATCATTTTTTACCCCGACCTGGACTCAAACCTAGGACTTATGATTACTAAGTCAAGGCGTTACCACTACACCACAGAGCTTAAAAGGAACCCAACCTTATAGCTTATATCTGCTATACTTAGGAATGAATGCATTCTAACTGAATGCCACTATGTTCATATTACAGATTCCCCAACCTCACTCGTGGCTTCATTTTAGCATTTAATTCAAATCCCAATCTCATTCGGGCCATGAAATTATCAAATAAGCACATTACATATGTGAAAACATGAATCATTTTTTACCCCGACCGGGACTCGAACCCAGGACTTATGATTACTAAGTCAAGGCGCTACCACTACACCACAGAAGGTTAAAAGGAACGCACCCTTATAGCTTATATCTGCTATACTTAGGAATGAATGCATTCTAACTGAATTCCACTATGTTCATATTACAGATTCCCCAACCTCACTCGTGGCTTCATTTTAGCATTTAATTCAAATCCCAATCTCATTCGGGCCATGAAATTATCAAATAAGCACATTACATATGTGAAAACATGAATCATTTTTTACCCCGACCGGGACTTGAACCTAGGACTTATGATTACTAAGTCAAGGCGCTACCACTACACCACAGAAGGTTAAAAGGAACCCAACCTTATAGCTTATATTTGCTATACTTAGGAATGAACGCATTCTAACTGAATGCCACCCAGTTCATATTACAGATTCCCCAACCTCACTCGTGGCTTCATTTTAGCATTTAATTCAAATCCCAATCTCATTCGGGCCATGAAATTATCAAATAAGCACATTACATATGTGAAAACATGAATCATTTTTTACCCCGACCGGGACTCGAACCTAGGACTTATGATTACTAAGTCAAGGCGCTACCACTACACCACAGAACGTTAAAAGGAACCCAACCTTATAGCTTATATCTGCTATACTTAGGAATGAACGCATTCTAAATGAATGCCACTATGTTCATATTACAGATTCCCCAACCTCACTCGTGGCTTCATTTTAGCATTTAATTCAAATCCCAATCTCATTCGGGCCATGAAATTATCAAATAAGCACATTACATATGTGAAGACATGAATCATTTTTTTTACCCCGACTGGGACTCGAACCTAGGACTTATGATTACTAAGTCAAGGCGCTACCACTACACCACAGAAGGTTAAAAGGAACCCAACCTTATAGCTTATATCTGCTATCCTTAGGAATGAACGCATTCTAACTGAATGCCACTATGTTCATATTACAGATTCCCCAACCTCACTCGTGGCTTCATTTTAGCATTTAATTCAAATCCCAATCTCATTCGGGCCATGAAATTATCAAATAAGCACATTACATATGTGAAAACATGAATCATTTTTTACCCCGACCGGGACTCGAACCTAGGACTTATGATTACTAAGTCAAGGCGCTACCACTACACCACAGAAGGTTAAAAGGAACCCAACCTTATAGCTTATATCTGCTATCCTTAGGAATGAACGCATTCTAACTGAATGCCACTATGTTCATATTACAAATTCCCCAACCTCAATCATGGCTTCATTTTAGCATTTAATTCAAATCCCAATCTCATTCGGGCCATGAAATTATCAAATAAGCACATTACATATGTGAAAACATGAATCATTTTTTACCCCGACCGGGAGTCGAACCTAGGACTAATGATTACTAAGTCAAGGCGCTACCACTACACCACAGAAGGTTAAAATTAACCCAACCTTATAGCTTATATCTGCTATACTTAGGAATGAAAGCATTCTAACTGAATGCCACTATGTTCATATTACAGATTCCCCAACCTCACTCATGGCTTCATTTTAGCATTTAATTCAAATCCCAATCTCATTCGGGCCATGAAATGATCAAATAAGCACATTACATATGTGAAAACATGAATAATTTTTTTTTACCCCTACCGGGACTCGAACCTTGGACTTATGATTACTAAGTCAAGGCGCTACCACTACACCACAGAAGGTTAAAAGGAACCCAACCTTATAGCTTATATCTGCTATACTTAGGAATGAATGCATTCTAACTGAATGCCACTATGTTCATATTACAGATTCCCCAACCTCACTCATGGCTTCATTTTAGCATTTAATTCAAATCCCAATCTCATCCGGGCCATGAAATTATCAAATAAGCACATTACATATGTGAAAACATGAATCATTTTTTACCCCGACCGGGACTCGAACCTAGGACTTATGATTACTAAGTCAAGGCGCTACCACTACACCACAGAAGGTTAAAAGGAACCCAACCTTAATAGCTTATATCTGCTATACTTAGGAATGAACACATTGAAACTGAATGCCACTATGTTCATATTACAGATTCCCCAACCTCACTCGTGGCTTCATTTTAGCATTTAATTCAAATCCCAATCTCATTCGGGCCATGAAATTATCAAATAAGCACATTACATATGTGAAAACATTAATCATTTTTTACCCCGACCGGGACTCGAACCCAGGACTTATGATTACTAAGTCAAGGAGCTACCACTACACCACAGAAGGTTAAAAGGAACTCAACCTTATAGCTTATATCTGCTATACTTAGGAATGAATGCATTCTAACTGAATGCCACTATGTTCATATTACAGATTCCCCAACCTCACTCGTGGCTTCATTTTAGCATTTAATTCAAATCCCAATCTCATTCGGGCCATGAAATTATCAAATGAGCACA
>JAXCGZ010015769.1:42500-47986 GCA_037179515.1 Halocaridina rubra | reverse complement strand
CCGACTCCAATGACTCCTTAAATATGATACTTAGTGCCACTGATATTGTGTTTGCGCATTTTTTAAGCACATGAGGGGATATGTCATCAGGACCTGTAGCTTTATGAACATCTAAATCCATCAGCGCTTTGCATACCTCTGTGGCTGTAAGGTTGATGTTCTCTAATACCGGCCCTTGAGCTTCTATCACTGCAATCTGAGGGGGTGGGGTATTTTCTACTGTAATTACTGACTGAAACTCCTTGTTCAATTCTTTGCAGATCTCTTCGTCCGTTTCAGTGATGCTTCCATCCGCTCTCTTTAGCCTTAAAACCTGTTCTTTTACCTTCAGTTTTCCTCTGATAAAGCTGTGGAAAAGCTTGGGATTTTCTTTCGCCTTCCTGGTGATGTCCCTCTCATAATCTTTCTCTGCCTCTCTCCTTTTACTTAGGTAGTCATTTCTTGCTCTTTTGTAGGTTTGCCAGGCATTTATGTTTTTTCTCCTCCTATACCTTTTCCAGCATTTGTCTCTCCACTCCTTAGCTCTTTTACACCCATTATCGAACCATTTCTCTCTGGCATGAATTACACCTACTTTGGTGACAGGTATGCAGCAATCTACAATCTTCCCATATTTCTCACAAAAGATGTCATACATTTCTTGTACAGATTTGTTGTAAAATAAGGTTCTCCAGTCAATAACTGCAAAAAGCGCATTCATTTTGATGTAATCTCCTTTCTGATAGTTCCTCCTCATGTCCTCAGTGCCTCTACTCTCAGGAAGAATGTCTTCAATGATATACTCCATCAACAACACACAGTGGTCACTCTTTCCAATTGGTGGTTCATACTCAATATTTTCAATATCCAACACATTATCTGTGAACACCAGATCAAGTAGTGATGGCTCATCCCCACCCCTGGCTCTTGTTGGTTCCATTACATGTTGGTGTAGGAAATTCCCTTGTACGCAATCTAGGAATCTTGCCCCAAAGGAGTCCTCACCACTGTGTGGGTCAAGATTTATCCAATCTATCTCTTTATGATAAAAGTCTCCCATAATCAAAATCCTACATTTTTTCTCCCGCGCCATGTTAACAACTGAGTTTATGACTTCAATCGTACCTATATGACTTTCCTCATAAATTTCAAGCCTATTTTGGTTCCTTGGTGGGTTGTATACAACAGTTATTATAATGCTCTCTGACCCAGTATTTATGCGAGCAACAAGAAATTCCCTGAACTCACTTTCTATAGCCAAGTTTATCTCTTCAACTTGAATCCTCTCACTTATGAGCAGTGCTATCCCTCCACCAGTCCTCTCAGATCTTTCGACCCTTAGTATTCTGAAGCCCTTAGGAAAAACTGTGACACTGTTTATGTCCTCACTCAACTTAGTCTCTGTAATTGCTACTATATCTGCCTTACTGTTGTGAATCCTATCTTTTAATTCTACTGCCTTACCAGCTAATCCATCAGCATTTGTGTATAACAATCTTAATGAGGCCCCATCCCCTGATCTTCTGTCATTATCTTCTTTATCTCCCCTTTGTCTGGAAGTATTCCGTAACGAAAATTTTTCTTCTCTTCTTCATTTCTTTCATCATTTAACCTTCTTGCCTCTTGCAACAAGTTTTTGATCTTTCCCATCTCTTCCTGTGTTCTGTATCGTCTAATGAACACTTCTTTGCATTCTTGAAGGTCTTTTAGACTTTTTTTTCTCAACAATATTTCCCTACATGTCTCCCCTCTCTCAAAGGTTACTTTTGTTGGTCTCGGCTTTCCTTCCCTCGAATATTTACCTAGTTGGTGTATGTTTACAATATCCTCAGGACCACATACTACTCCAAGCTTTCTTATCAGGTCTACAACCCTAGCTTTATTTTCTTCAAGTCTCCCCTGCCATGTTGGCTCCTGGGATTCACTTATGCCTGAGATTACCACTGTCTTCTCCTTATCAAGTGCCTGTCTGATGAGTGGGTTTGCCCTTTCCATCACAACGTCTTTCATTTTTTCGATTACTGTCTCTTTATAGTCAACTGTTTGTATGTTTTCCAGTGCCACCACCTTTACAGCCTCTTTTACTGCCACATTCCCCTTTAGTGCATCAGCAAAGGACGTTTTCATGGCATCATTTTCCATATTCAGCTCCTGGAACTCTTTTCTGAACTGTTCAATGTTTTCCTTAATCTGAACATTCCAAGCAGCAATCTCGTCTCTCTCAGAAGATAGCAGTGAACTAACATCTAATTCCTTTAGGTTGTCATTTAGCTGTTTGTTTTTATCTTCTTGATTAGAAATTCTAGATTCTAGTTGACTCTTTTCCCCTTCCAGCTTCTTTATTCTTTTTTCTAGTTCCTTTCTCTCCTGCCCTTGTGCTTTATTTGCTTCCTCCAAAGATCTTATTTGTTCTCTGAGTGTTTCATTCTCTTTCATTTCTCCATCCATATTCCGAATTTTATCATCAAGGCTTGTAACCATTTCCTCTAACTTCTTGATTCTCTGTTTAAGTCCTCTGATGACTACCCCTTCTCCCGCCCCATGGGTGGGAGAGGTTTGGGACAGAGATGGCTTCATTTTTATGTTCTCCCTCTCACAGAATATAGAAAGAAGACGAGAAAGAGGAAAAAAAAAAAAAAAGAAAAGAGAAAAACTTCTAATTTACCTTCACACAGAATTTTTATATCTCCATATAAGTGCTATTTAGTGACTCAGTTTGTCTCCTTTCTGGTAACACACATCTTAACTTAAAAACTTGACCATGGTAATTTACGTATAAAAAGAAAAAGAAAAACAAAAGTCAAACCTGAAGGAAAATTCGAATTTGTGTTCGAGGTGGCACCCACCTGTTTCTGTTATATATTCTTCCTAACTGATAAACTGACTTGCTAACCAAGATATGTTATCACGGGATTTAGACTTTACATTTAACTCAATATATATACAAAATAACAAAATAGCAAACGAGAAAGCTAAAAGAAAAGCAAAAAAAAAAAAAATTAAGAAAATAGGACTGCTGTACTACTTGGCAACTTAACTCAGTACTGTTGACGGGTGGGTATTTGGTAATTTTTTTTTCTTTTATTATTCAATTTTTTCGTGTATCAAACTAACTAACTAGTTAATATAAATGGGAAGGATACTGTTTTTAACAATATATAGAACCACAGGATCAGGTAAAACGGCTCAAGAGCTTTCCCCAGTTTACACAAAAAATTAGGTAATGTGGTGTGAGGCTCCACGTCTGGCAACTCTTCTAGATTTCCCTCAAGGCAGAAACTGGACGGCAGCTTCTCTCTCTTCTCACGAAAAAGTTCTCAATTTTTTTCCTTTAATATGAACAGTCTCGCCTTACAACAAATATTAGTTTTTGTACTCACAATACTGCGTGTGTGTGTGTGTGTGTGTGTGTGTGTGTGGGTGTCTGTGTGTGTGTGTGTGCGTGTGTAAGTGGTTATGACTACGTAATTATATTACTTTACAACGAGTTTCGGGGTTATTCATATTTAAAAGATCCCCCATTCGTAACAAAATATGACAAGTAATACACTTGAAAGTACTAAGAATCTCAAAATTTCTCTCAATTTCCTTCTGTAGCCATAACCATTCACATTTACAATATTCATGCATTTCTCGAGAAATAGAATTATATATATATATATATATATATATATATATATATATATATATATATATATATATATATATATATATATATATATATATATATATATATATATATATATATATATATATATATATATATATATATATATATATATATATATATATATATATATATATATATATATATATATATATATATATATATATATATATATATATATATATATATATATATATACATATATATATACATATATATATATATATATATATATATATATATATATATATATATATATATATATATATATATATATATATATATATATATATATATATATATATATATATATATATATATATATATATATATATATATATATATATATATATATATATATGTATATATGTATATATGTATATATATATATATATATATATATATATATATATATATATATATATATATATATATATATATATATATATATATATATATATATATATATATATATATATATATATATATATATATATATATATATATATATATATATATATATATATATATATATATATATATATATATATATATATATATATATATAATTCTATTTCTCGAGAAATGCATGAATATTGTAAATGTGAATGGTTATGGCTACAGAAGGAAATTGAGAGAAATTTTGAGATTCTTAGTACTTTCAAGTGTATTACTTGTCATATTTTGTTACGAATGGGGGATCTTTTAAATATGAATAACCCCGAAACTCGTTGTAAAGTAATATACTTACGTAGTCATAACCACTTACACACGCACACACACACACACACAGACACCCACACACACACACACACACACACACACATATATATATTATATATATATATATATATATATATATATATATATATATATATATATATATATATATATATATATATATATATATATATATATATTATATATATATATATATATATATATATATATATATATATATATATATATATATATATATATATATATATATATATATATATATATATATATATATATATATATATATATATATATATATATATATATATATATATTATATATATATATATATATATATATATATATATATATATATATATATATATATATATATATATATATATGTATTATATATATATATATATATATATATATATATATATATATATATATATATATATATATATATATATATATATATATATATATATATATATATATATATATATATATATATATATATATATATATATATATATATATATATATATATATGTATATATATATTATCAAATAAGCACATTACATATGTGAAAACATGAATCATTTTTTACCCCGACCGGGACTTGAACCTAGGACTTATGATTACTAAGTCAAGGCGCTATATATATATATATATATATATATATATATATATATATATATATATATATATATATATATATATATATATATATATATATATATATATATATATATATATATATATATATATATATATATATATATATATATATATATATATATATATATATATATATATATACATATATATATATATATATATATATATATATATATATATATATATATATATATATATATATATATATATATATATATATATATATATATTTATATATATATATATATATATATATATATATATATATATATATATATATATATATATATATATATATATATATATATATATATATATATATATATATATATATATATATATATATATATATATATATATATATATATATATATATATATATATATATATATATATATATATATATATATATATATATATATATATATATATATA
>JAXCGZ010015769.1:22500-37500 GCA_037179515.1 Halocaridina rubra | reverse complement strand
TATGTTTCTTTTTTTTTCTTTTTTTTTTGAAAGCGAATTAACGCTAATTCGAACAATTAGCTGAGGACCTCGCCTTTGCGTAGCTAATCGCTGAGTTCCCCTCGTCAGGACTAATTTCTTGCTAAAATTATAGCCTTTTCAATTCATATACTCTCTCTCTCTCTCTCTCTCTCTCTCTCTCTCTCTCTCTCTCTCTCTCTCTCTCTATATATATATATATATATATATATATATATATATATATATATATATATATATATATATATATATATATATATATATATATATATATATATATATATATATATATATATATATATATATATATATATATATATATATATATATATATATATATATATATATATATATATATATATATATATATATATATATATATATATATATATATATATATATATATATATATATATATATATATATATATATATATATATATATATATATATATATATATATATATATATATATATATATATATATATATACATATATATATATATATATATATATATATATATATATATATATATATATATATATATATATATATATATATATATATATATATATATATATATATATATATATATATATATATATATATATATATATATATATATATATATATATATATATATATATATATATATATATATATATATATATATATATATATATATATATATATATATATATATATATATATATATATATATATATATATATATATATATATATATATATATATATATATATATATATATATATATATATATATATATATATATATATATATATATATATATATATATATATATATATATATATATATATATATATATATATATATATATATATATATATATATATATATATATATATATATATATATATATATATATATATATATATATATATATATATATATATATATATATATATATATATATATATATATATATATATATATATATATATATATATATATATATATATATATATATATATATATATATATATATATATATATATATATATATATATATATATATATATATATATATATATATATATATATATATATATATATATATATATATATATATATATATATATATATATATATATATATATATATATACATACATATATATACATATATATATACATACATACATATATATATATATATATATATATATATATATATATATATATATATATATATATATATATATATATATATATATATATATATATATATATATATATATATATATATATATATATATATATATATATATATATATATATATATATATATATATATATATATATATATATATATATATATATATATATATATATATATATATATATATATATATATATATATATATATATATATATATATATATATATATATATATATATATATATATATATATATATATATATATATATATATATATATATATATATATATATATATATATATATATATATATATATATATATATATATATATATATATATGTATGTATGTATGTATAAACGTATTTCATCATTACGATCAGATTTGTTAATTATCATTATCTAAAGATTATTGACTGCCTATACTAATGCGATACTATTCCATCACTGAATCCACAGATCTAAAGGCATACTCATTGTCACTACCTAGTTGACATGGGCTATCCTCCAAGCAAACTTCACTTCCCTCTGCATCTTAACCCTAAGTGAATCAGGCAAAGAATAAGCAGTACGACCAGCCTTTGGGACTTGGAAGTCGAAACTTTGTGGGTGAAAACCAGATGCTGTAACTTCTAAAGTCCGATTTCTTGAAGGGTTTTCTTTGCTTGTTTGTTTATTTGTTTACCGTTTTTGTCTATCAAAATTACTCCGCATTCAAGTGAGAGTAGACATAGACAGGAGCTAAGGAATAAAGTATCTTTTGTATCACAATATTACTGAAGCATCAAAAGTGATTTCCAGGAAACTTTAAAGAATTCTTGTCTCAGGACTCATGAGGGACTTAGCGACAATATTGAAGTGAGGTTCTCTCTTAATTAAGGTTAAAGATCTTTAAAGAAAGGCAGAGACATAAGACAGTGATAGCACTAGAGCCCGACTATATATCTACCAAATAGCCGCGGCTATACTCCCTCCTTAGGCACTGGTTGTAAAATCAGGTAGACTCATAGGAAATCACCAACCTCCAAATTATTTGCCCAATTTAATCGGTATCGTCATGAGACAATGAAAGCTAATCGAAACCCGGACATATTAATTTGTTGTTAAGTGCTGTTGGGATCAGATATTCAGTAGCTCAGTAGTAGAGTGCGCCCGTTAGGAAGTGACAAGCTCGACTTTCACGAGTTTGATCCTGCCGCGGAGTGTTAGGAAGAGCATACAGAACTCTGTTCACATATTACGTTGTTTGAATGTCCTTTTGGACTGTAGCTCAGTGGTTAGAACGTTTGACTCTAGAAGAGACAGACCTTTGTTTAATCTCACTGCATGGCGTTAGAAAGGGCATTCAACCTTAATCCCCCATCTCCACCCTGTTGATGTCCACTTTTGATCGAATGAGAACTAACTGTGACACATAATACTGCAAAGAAAAATAGCACATTATTTTTAGGAATTCCTGATCTCTACCTCAAACGGCCAATCGTTATAGCTCTGGTTTTCTTCATAGTTTTTCAGTTTATTGTCTATTAGACTTAATATCTCAGCTTCAACCTGTATGTGTCCATCCCTATTCCCTTTCCATTGTTTGTAAGATTTTCTGATCTCTAGATCTAGTGCAAGCGGCCGCCACCCGTTCAAAGCTCGTGTTTTCTCTCTTTAATTCTTCAGTTAATAGCCCATTAAGACTCTCTGAAGACCTCCCTTCCATCATCACTTCAACCCTTCGACAGAATCTTTTACCTGATCTTTATCCTTTCCATTTCACACATGTGTGGAATTCTTACTTCGTTTCTCGGTTCCTTTTGTTTCATTGACCACATACATGGTTATAGCTTTGCGTTTTATATGTCAGTATGTATTTTCACTGTAGGGGTGATCAGACAGTTGTAACTGTGAAATAAAAGTTGGATATCTTTCCTAACGCCCCAAGAAGCCCTCGATCAGAGGTCTATCACCTCCCTTCTCGGATATTCTAACCACAAGGCCAAAGTGGTCCCCATTTTCCCTTTTGCTACATAGTAATGTTACTTTACAAATCTAACAGTTCCTCTACCTCCTAGTTTACACCAAATTGTCATATCTGACTGTCTTATTCCATTTATCCGTTTTGAAATATTTACTTGAATTTCACTTTTGCAGCCAGACACTCTCTTTGTTGATGTTGTTGTTGTTGTTGTTTTTGTTATTATTATTATTATTATTATTATTATTATTATTATTATTATTATTATTATTATTATTATTATTATTATTATTATTATTATTATTATTATTATTATTATTATTATTATTATCATTATTATCATTATTAATATTATTATCATTATTCTTATTATTATTATTATCATTATTATTATTATTATTATTATTATTATTATTATTATTATTATTATTATTATTATTATTATTATTATTATTATTATTATTATTATTATTATTATTATTATTATTATCATTATTATTATTATTATTATTATTATTATTATTATTATTATTATTATTATTATTATTATTATTATTATTATTATTATTATTATTATTGTTATTATTATTACTGAGGGAGGGGGGTTAAGAATACTTCCTCCGTGTTCCCATGCGTGTCGTAAAAGTCGACTAAATGGGGCGGAGCGGGGGGACTGGGAATCCCCTCCTCTGTATTTTACTTCCTACGAGTAGCCAAGAGATGTGGGGGTATTCTGGCAGAAGAGATCCAGCCAGAACCCTAATAATTGGGTCTCTGAATGTGCGTGGTTGTGGTGTAAATGGAAGTAAGAGGGAGGTGATAGGGAGTATGTTTGTGGAGAGAAAGATAGATGTACTTGCATTGACCGAAACTAAGATAAAAGGGAATGGTGAGGTGACTTTTGGGGGAGTGGCAGGTAGGGTGTCTGGAGTTGAGAGGGGGAGAGGAAGAGAGGGAGAGGCTCTGTTATTAAGTGAAGAGATGAATAAGTGTGTGGTAGAATGGAAGTATCTACTCGAATAATAGTGGCTAAAATGAGGCTGAATTGCGAGGCTTGGGCATTTGTGAGTGCATATGGCCCTGGCAGTGAAAGAAGTGAGGTAGAAAGAGAAGAATTTTGGAAGAAGTTGAACAAGTGTTTGGAAGACTTGGGATTGAATGTGAATGTGGTGTTGATGGGAGATTTAAATGCTAGAGTAGGGAATCAGCCAGTGGATGGTGTAATTGGGAAGTATGGAGTACCTGGTAGGAATGAGAATGGAGAGAAAATTATAGAAATGTGTATTGAAAGAGAGATGTTGATCCATAGTACTGTTTTTAAAAAGAAGGATGTGCACAAGTATACATGGGTCAGAGTGAATAATGGAAGAGTAGTTGACAGAGCATTAATGGATTATGTTGTGGTGAACAGGAGGGATTTTGGAAGAGTATTGGATGTGAATGTACTGAGAGGAGCTAGTGGTGGATTATCTGACCATTATTCAGTGGAAAGTAGAGTGAGAGTGGGAGAAAAGTGGAGAAAGAGGAGAAATGAGAGAAGAAGAGAGGTGCTAAAAGTGAATGAATTGTATTAGAAAGAGAAATACTGTGAGTATAAGGCTAGTGTGAGAAATGTGAAGAATGTAGTGAAAGAGAAAGTGGAGGCAAGAGTGGAAGAAGAATGGGGCTGTTTCAAGGAGGAGGTTATGAAGTGTGCCGAGGCAGTGTGTGGAAGGAGACTAACTGGTGGATGTAAAAGGAAAGGTAGTGAATGGTTGAATGAGCAGGTGAGTGCAGTAGTGGCTGAAAAGAAACGGGCTTACGAGGTATGGTTGCAGGTAGGTACTGTAGAGGCGTATGAAGATATTGTGCAAAGAGGAGGCTAGCAAAGCACGTGGTGAGGGAGGCAAAGAGAGAAGCAGATGTAATGTGGGGCAGATGCTTGTTTGAGAATTTTGAAAGGAATAAAAAGATGTTTTGGAAGGAGGTGAAAAGAGTGAGGAAAGGTGAATGTGGTAGGGAGGAGAGAGTGAAAGGAGCAGATGGGAAATTGCTAGTGAATGAAATAAAGGTGAGAGAGAGATGGGCTGAATATTTTAAGAACATGCTGAATGAGGAAGATGATAGAGAGACAGAGATTGTGGCTGTGGAAAACGAATGGAGAATGCCAATGTTAGGCGATTAGAATGATAGAGAAATAACAAAAGAGGAGGTATATTTAGCATTGAGAGCAACGAAAGCCGGTAAAGCACCAGGGATAGATGGGTGTCATGCTGAATGCTTGTCAAAAGGTAGGGAGGCATTAGTAGAATGAATGGTTAGGTTGTTGAATGAATGTTTCAGGAAAGGGAGGGTCCCAGTTGATTGGAAGAGTGCATGTGTAGTTCCACTTTGCAAAGGGAAAGGAGATAAGTATGAGTGAAGTAGCTTTAGGGGAATTAGTTTGTTGAGTGTAGTTGGTAAGGTATATGGAAGAGTGTTAATGGAGAGAATTAGGAAAGGTACTGAGAGATTGATTGGGGAAGAACAGTGCGGGTTCAGGAAAGGAAGAGGATGTGTGGATCAGGTGTTTACGGTAAGACAGGCGTGTGAGAAGTTTTTGGAGAAAGGTAGGGACATTTTTTGGGCCTTTATGGATTTAGAGAAAACGTATGACAGGGTAGATAGAGAGGGGTTGTGGAGGGTGTTGTGACTGTATGGAATAAGTGGAAGTTTGTTGAATGCGGTGAAGAGTTTTTACATGAATAGTAGAGCATGCGTGAGAGTTGGGAATGATATGAGTGATTGGTTTGAGATGAATGTTGGGTTACGTCAAAGTTGTGTAATGTCGCCATGGTTGTTTAATGTGTATATGGATGGAGTGGTAAGGGCAGTAAATGAAAGAGTATTAGACAGAGGCTTGGAACTAGTGGGTGAGGTGGGAAGGTTGTGGAAATTGAGTCAGTTGCTATTTGCGGATGATACTGTACTGGTGGCTGATACTGAAAATGAATTGAATCATTTGGTGACAGAGTTTATTAGTGTGTGTGAGAGAAGGAAGTTGCGAGTGAATATTGGTAAGAGTAAAGTCATGAGATGCACAAGGAGTGTTAATGTTGGCAGATTGAATGTAGGAGTGAATGGGGAGTTGTTTGAAGAAGTTGAGAGTTTTAAGTATCTGGGGTCACATGTATCAAGGAGTGGACGAGTGGATGTAGAGGTAAATCACAGAGTGATGGAAGCTAGTAAATGTCTTGGTGGGTTGAAAAGTGTAATGAGAAATAGATATTTAGGAATGAATGCAAAGAGAAGGATATATGAAGGTGTGATTGTGCCGACAGCATTGTATGGAGCAGAGACTTGGAATGCAAGGGAGGATGAAAGAAACAAGTTGAATGTAATGGAGATGAGGTGTTTGAGAGATATGATTGGTGTATCTAGAATAGATAGAGTAAGAAATGAGGATGTCAGGCAGAGAACGGGTGTTGGAGTGAAGATGTCGGATAGGTTAGATCAGAGAGTGTTGAGATGGTTTGGACACATGGAAAGGATGGGTAATGAACGATTCTTTTTTTATGTGTGTGACACCAAGACAGGCAGAAACTGCCCTCATCATTAAAGGCCCGGGCACGAGAAAATACCAAGACAAAGGAAAAGAAAAAGGTTAAGGACAAGGCAGAGATGAGGTAATGTCACACAAAGGAAACCGAGAGACAGAAAAAAACAGTCAAAGTACAGATGACCCAGAGATATGGAAGACTAGGCTCTGAGATGACGATATATCTGCTTTTTGAAGGATGAAAGGTCATAATAATTAGGAAAGACAGAAGGAGGAAGAGAGTTCCAGAGACTGGAAGTAGATAGGAAGAAGCAGTCGCTGCACTGGCCAATCCGTGAGCTACAAATCTCTACACAGTACCTGTGAGATGAGGCCACTTGGTGAGTGGGGGAGGGATGCAACTTGCCAACTCATCAGAGCAGCGATAGAAGTAGTAGCGATAGAAAAGTGAAAGGGAAGATACCTTACAGCGAAGAGAGAGAGAATCCAGATTAGAAGTAACAGAAGGATCATTAATGAGTCTAATTGACTTAGATTCAGCCCTATCAAGAAGATAAGTATAAGAAGAAGCACCCCAGATGTGTGAGCAGTATTCTAAGCAAGGACGGATAAATTTAAGCAACTGCAAAGAGGAAAAGTAATAACGAAAACGAAACAAAACCCCCAATTGTTTGGATGAAGATTTAGAAATTTGGATTTTGTGATTCCTCCAAGGCAAGTTAGAGGCTATATAGATCCCTAATATGTTAACAGAGTGAAGAGGGTAATTTTCATTAGTTTCGAAGACAATAGGGTTATCAGGAGGAGAAGAAGATAAAGAGAGAGCCAAAAACTGTCTATGAGGCATTGAATATAACTAAATTTTGAGTACCCCACTCAGATACTCTCTGCAATTCAGAGTTAAGAGTAGAAGAAAGAGTGATACGAGATTGATTACGAGTAACAGATGAAGGTTGTGAAAAAAAAGGCAGAAGAAAGATGAAGGGTAGAATCATCAGCAAAGGCATGAAGAAGAGAGGAAGATGGGGATTGTAGGAGATCACTGATGAAGAGAAGGAACAGAGTAGGTGAATGAACAGAGCCCTGTGGAACACCACTGGTAACAGAGAAAGGGCTAGATGTCGCGCCGTCAACAACTACTGATATAAAACAATCAGTAAGAAAACTGGAAATCAGAAAAAAGAAAGAAGGGGTAAAGCCATAGGCAGGGAGTTTGGCCAACAGAGCCTTGTGCCAGACTCTGTCAAAAGCCTTAGAGGTATCAAGGGCGACGACAAAGGATTCCCCATAGTAACTCAGAAAAGATGACCATAAATGAGTAAGATAGGACAGGAGATCACCAGTGGATCTTGCCTTGTGGAAGCCGTACTGGTGATCGGAGATAAGTGAGTTAGATTCAAGGCGTTTCAAGAAGTGAGAATAGAGCAAAAGTTTCGAAAACTTTAGCAATAGAGGAGGTTAGGGCAATAGGTCGGTAGTTTGAAGGAATAGAGTAGTCACCCTTCTTAGGAACAGGTTGAACTAGAGCATGCTTCCAAGATGAAGGATAGATACTGGTTGACAGAATGAGGCAAAAAAGATGGCAAAGCACGGGAGCCAGTTCATCTGCAAACTCCTTAAGGAACTTTGCAGGGATACCATCGGAACCAGATGCCTTGTTCGTCTTTAGCGAGCGAAGAACCTTATGAACTTTGCGTGAAGAAAGGATAAGGGAGGGCATAGGGTTAGAGGGGGGTAAAGATTGAGGAACCTAAATGAAGAGAGTGTGGAGTGCAGAAGTGATTGGAGTTAGGTTAAGAGGGAAACCTAGAATGAGATGGAAAAGAGCACTCAATGCACGTGGAATGTCAGTGGAACAGGGAAGAGTACGTGCAAGAGATAGGAATGAGTTGGGGGATATTGTGCATATATGACGCAGCCCAAAGGGGTTGCTCGCACCAGCTAGCTCAGTGAACTGTGGTGGACGGGTGTGAGGGGAGTTGCCATTTGATGAAGCGGTGGGGGTAAACCAGCTGCGGCTGTCGGGTCTCATTGTAGAATACCCTTGCCCACCTACCTTGTGGGTGACCCATGCAGGGTGGAAGGGGACAAGACGTGGCAGCCCTCTGTCACCAAGGAGCTGAGAGGAGTGGTTGAGGTGTGTATGTGGATCGTGGTGAATGCACGTTTCTTGGCTCGGCCACCTCCCTTACAAGGGGGAATGAGGCTTATGTCTATGTATATATGTATTATTATTATTATTATTATTATTATTATTATTATTATTATTATTATTATTATTATTATTATTATTATTATTATTATTATTATTATTATTATTATTATTATTATTATCATTATTATTATTATTATTATTATTATTATTATTATTATTATTATTATTATTATTATTATTATTATTATTATTATTATTACTATTGTTATTATCATTATTATAGTAGGTTGGCCCATGACAGAAGCCGCTCTTTGCAGTAATACAGCTGAAAACCTTTTACACTTAAAAAAAAAAAATCGAGCTCTCCTGGACAGTTTGATATTTAGTCTTTCTTCAGGTACGGATCGTTGTCTATGCCAACATCTACACAGAATATTCTTGCTTTTTCTGTACACATCTCTTAACACCCTTCACATCTGACAATTCACGACACACACCATCTCTGTTTCTCTTTGCTTAAATGCTTCTTCTTGCCCAGGCGTGACAAGGCCAATTTTCTTCCACCATACTGATATCACATTCATAAAAAAAAAAAAAATATTAACAGTGTTATTGAGGGCCACGGTGATTCAGTGGCAGAGTGCGCAAGTCGAGAAGTAAATAACGCAGATTCAATCCCAAAGCTGGGTATAAGGAAGGTATAAAAGTTTAATCCCTCAACTCCAACATGTCTCTTTCGTTTGTATATTGATGGAGGCTAGAATCCTTTCTCTCTTATCTCCTTGGGAGTTTTCCTTCCTTCTCCTCAAGCATCTCTTTTTTTTTCCTTTTAATTTATAAATACTCTTTTATATCCTCCAAGTTTTGTCTCTTACTTGTTTCCATCTATTCAGTATTTCTTTTCTCATTCTCCTGTTTTCTCTCTCTCTCTCTCTCTCCTCTCTCTCTCTCTCTCTCTCTCTCTCTCTCTCTCTCTCTCTCTCTCTCTCTCTCTCTCTCTCTCTCTCTCTATCTATCTATCTATCTATCTATCTATCTATCTATCTATCTATTTATCTATCTATCTATCTATCTATCTATCTATCTATCTATCTATCTCTTCTCTAATCACGAGAGGGAGCTACAGAGATAATTACTTAAACTGCTTGAAGACATGTTTTGCAATATGCGAAACAATAACTCCTAGAATCTGGAGTATTCTTGAGAAAGTGATTCTTACCAAAGTCGTGTTTACAACACTCTTGAGAGGGCGCACTATTGAGACTATCTTCTTCTTCGTCTTCTTCTTCCTTCTTCTTCTTCTTCTCTTCTTCTTCTTCTTCTTCTTCTTCTTCTTCTTCTTCTTCTTCTTCTTCTTCTTCTTCTTCTTCTTCTTCTTCTTCTTCTTCTTCTTCTTCTTCTTCTTCTTCTTCTTCTTCTTCTTCTTCTTCTTCTTCTTCTTCTTCTTCTTCTTCTTCTTCTTCTTCTTCTTCTTCTTCTTCTTCTTCTTCTTCTTCTTCTTCTTCTTCTTCTTCTTCTTCTTCTTCTTCTTCTTCTTCTTCTTCTTCTCTTCTTCTTCTTCTTCTTCTCTTCTTTCTTCTTCTTCTTCTTCTTCTTTCTTCTTCTTCTTCTTCTTCTTCTTCTTCTTCTTCTTCTTCTTCTTCTTCTTCTTCTTCTTCTTCTTCTTCTTCTTCTTCTTCTTCTTCTTCTTCTTCTTCTTCTTCTTCTTCTTCTTCTTCTTCTTCTTCTTCTTCTTCTTCTTCTCTTCTTCTTCTTCTTCTTCCTTCTTCTTCTTCTTCTTCTTCTTCTTCTTCTTCTTCTTCTTTCTTCTTCTTCTTCTTCTTCTTCTTCTTCTTCTTCTTCTTCTTCTTCTCTTCTTCTTCTTCTTCTTCTTCTTCTTCTTCTTCTTCTTCTTCTTCTTCTTCTTCTTCTTCTTCTTCTTCTTCTTCTTCTTCTTCTTCTTCTTCTTCTTCTTCTTCTTCTTCTTCTTCTTCTTCTTCTTCTTCTTCTTCTTCTTCTTCTTCTTCTTCTTCTTCTTCTTCTTCTTCTTCTTCTTCTTCTTCTTCTTCTTCTTCTTCTTCTTCTTCTTCTTCTTCTTCTTCTTCTTCTTCTTCTTCTTCTTCTTCTTCTTCTTCTTCTTCTTCTTCTTCTCCTCCTCCTCTTGGCTGTAGTGTACTCACCCCTTATTCAGCTTTAGGTTATATAAAGAGTTTATTAATATAGAGCTAATGTTAAGTCCCCTTTATGATGCCATTAAGCGACCTATGACCGATGATGAAAATGTGCCATAGGCTCTAGAACAGACCCCGTCAAAGGCATAGGCATTCATATCCTATTATCTTTATAATGAGATGTTTATATCCTCTGATATATAGTGTTTTAATGCTAGTGCCAAGGGGGCATTTTGCGTGTCTAGGCCAACTTCCATACTTTGCTTCAGCCAATGATAGCATACTCTATGCTATAATATACATCGTTGTGTGTGTTTTTATAGATTTGTTACTATGTTTATTATATCTATTATAGATATTTGAAATTAGGGCCCGTACTGCAGGCACTCGAAATCTTGAAAAAAGTTCCTTTACATTACCTCTTTCTTTATATTCACTTATTTGTTAATATTTTAGATGTGTACACATTACACCAACTTCATGAACACTCATTGAAAAGTATTAATATTAGAATACGAAGTAGACAGAAAAAATAGCATTTCATATTCATTTGGGTTATGGTGTGTGAAAGAAGGAAGTTGCTGGCAAATATTGGTAAAAGTAAAGTCATGAGATGCACGAGGAGGGTTAATATTGACAGATTGAATGTAGGAGTGAAAGGAAAATTACTTGAAAAACTTGACATTTTTAAGTATCTGGGGTCACACGTGGCAAGGAGAGGACAAGTGGATGCTGAGGTAAGTCATAGAGTTAAAGAAGCGAATAATTGTCTAGGTGGGTTGAAAAGTATGATAAGAAATGGGTATTTAGGAATGAATGCAAAGAGAAGGATATATGACGGTGCGATTGTGCTGACACATTTGTATAGAGTAGAGACTTGGAATGCAAAAGTGGATGAAAAAAAAAAGTTGTATGTAATGGTGATGAGGTGTGGAGGTGTATTAGAGAAAACTGAGTCCCTGAGAAATATGCAAAAATCATCCAAGATATGTATGAGAGGGCAGAGGCAAATGTTAAGAGCAGTGTGGGCTTGACGAAAAGTCTCTGAGTAAATGTTGGTCTGCATCAAGAGTCTACTTTGAGTCCATATATATTTGAGCTGGTCATGGATGTAGTAACCCAGGGTATTAAAAATCAGTCACCATGGTGTATTCTTTTGCAGATGACATTGTATTGTGTAGCAACAGACGAGAGGTAGTGGAGGAGAAGCTTGAGGAAGGGAGAAGAGTGATGGAG
Organism: Halocaridina rubra; assembly: GCA_037179515.1. NCBI lineage: Eukaryota > Metazoa > Arthropoda > Malacostraca > Decapoda > Atyidae > Halocaridina > Halocaridina rubra. Next base: position 25,261 of record JAXCGZ010015769.1, on the reverse strand, counting down.
GATAGAGGACTGAGAATCAGCAGGAAGAAGACAGAGTACTTGAGGTTGAAAGATGATGAGGATGGGAGGTCAATTTGCAGGGGGAGGTGTTGAAAAGAGTTGAAAAGTTCAAGTATTTGGGAACAACAGTAGCAGAGGATGGTGACCTAGAGTAGAGAAATAACCCACAGAATACAAGCGGGATGGAAGAAATGGAAGAAAATGTCTGGGGTGTTGTGCGACAAGAGAATAGGGATTAAGTTGAAGGGTAAAGTACATAACACAGTTGTGAGACCTGCGATGATGTATGGAGCAGAGGTATGGGCAATAAAGAAGACACAGAGATGAGGATGTTGAGATGGATGTGTGGGAAGACAAGAAGTGATAATATCAGAAACGAGGTAATTGGAGGTGCCTCAAAAGCTAGAGAAATATCAAATAAGATACAAGAAAGTAGACTAAGATGGTATGGTCATGTCGTTAGAAGGGATGAATAGTATGTTGGGAGGAGGGTGATGGAAATAGATTTACAGGGTAGGAGAGGGAGGGGGATACCAAAGTGTAGGTGGATGGATTGCATCAATGACGACTTGAGATCTAAAGGTTTGTTGGGTGATGAGGTATGGGACAGGAACATATGGAGAATACTGGCCAGAAACATCGACCCCGCATAAAAGTGGGAAAAGATGTAGACGAAGAAGAAGAAGTATCTATAGTACATAGAGTAAAGAATGAGGAGGTCAGTCAGAGAATAGGTGTTCAAAGAAAGCTGCAGATAGGTTAGATCAGAGAGTATTGACTTGGTTTGGACACATGGAAAGGATGAGCGATGAACAAATGGCAAAGAAGGTGTGAATGCAGATGTGGTTGGAGTAAGGCCAAGTGGAACAAAAAAAAATATATGGATGGAAAGTGTGAAAATGGCATAGGATGTACATGGAAATGTCAGTGAGACAAGGAAGAGTGCATGCAAGAAAGAGAGGGAAATGTATACTGGAAAATTGCTTATAGGTATCGAGAACCACAAGAGATTTCTTGCACCTGATAGCTCAGTGATATGTGATGGATGGGTGTGAGGGAAGTTGCCATGTGATGAAGTGCTGGGGGTAAACCAGCTATGGCTGTCGGGCCTCACTATAGCATATCCTCACCCACCCCTTATTTGTGAATGACCCAAAAAGGGTAGGAGGGGAGAAATGTAGCAACCCTTCATCCCCAAGATGCTAAGAGGAATGGTTGTACTATGTGTAGATCGTGGTGAATATGTGTTTCTTGACTCGGCCACCCTCCTTGCAAGGGGGAATGGAGCCATGTATATAGATATTACATAGATATTTATTTGCTGAAACTTTAAGCATATTAGTCCTTCATAATGAAGAAAGGCCCTTCATAACTCTTTATCTTCATACCTCTGTGCTTGAAACTAGTCTGTTCACACTTTTGAAAATCATCACCATCACCAATACCACTAGGATCTTCATCATCATGTGGGTCATTGTCAGCCCGTGGTAATTGCAATTGATTCTATTATTATCATTACCGTCAACAACTGTCGTGAATAGTGTTCATTCAATATCGATGACATGATTCCAAAAGTATTTGCATTTGCAGCTTAAAGCTTATTAACAAATTGATCCTGGAACAACAGGGTCACGCAAACGATTGAGGAATCGAAAATTGAATTATTAGTAGGACTTCTGTCAGCTGAAAACGAGACTAAAGTTGATATAAATAAAATTTTAGATCGAGAGTCTGTGTAGTCGTATTATTATTATTATTATTATTATTATTATTATTATTATTATTATTATTATTATTATTATTATTATTATTATTATTATTATTATTATTATTATTATTATTATTATTATTATTAATATTATTATTATTATTATTATTATTATTATTATTATTATTATCATTATTATTATTATTATTATTATTATTATTATAATTATCATTATTATTATTATTATTATTATTATTATTATTATTATTATTATTATTATTATTATTATTATTATTATTATTATTATTATTATTATTATTATTATTATTATTGTGTCAGATAGGCGGAGTTCCTGAAGGGTCCTGTCGGTTTCCGGTGAAAGTGATGACTTTAAGGCCGGTGAAAGAGGTGTTGCAGGTAACGATGTGTTGTATGTGACAACAGTTGCTGTGTTTCTTGCGAGGAGAAGGGGAAGCCCTGCGGGAACCTGAAGCGCTGTTCTGACCCTTGAACTTTTTCTTGCAACATCTGTTGTAGTGGCCAATCTTGATGCAATTGCAGAATTACACATCTTTGACTGGGCATCTAGGTGCACTTGCCCAGTGACCCTTACGGCCACAGTTGATACAAGTGCAATTAGCAGTAGGGCACCTTCCCTGGACGTGTCGGCAGTCGCAGGACTGGCATAAATAACTGGAGGGAGACTGTGTCGGTGGAATATGCTGTGAAGAGGCCGTCTTCTGTCGTCTTTTGTGTAGGCGGGGCAGCTGTGGGCAAGGGAGTTGTACCACTCCACATGTGTGACATCGTCTGTAGGAATGCCGTAAATCTTTTATTTTCCTCTTGGCATCGTAAGTTATCAGCTATCCTACGAAGCTCTTCCTGGTAAAGTCGAAGCCGCTAACACTCTTGAAGGAACTTCAGAAGTTGAAAGACATCACCGCTATTATCTCATGTGTCTGTATGTTTGGAGTTAATGGCAGTGGGAGGGAGTATGCAGCAGCCTCTCCCTCATAATGAGTCATATTTTTCAAATATTCTTCATGAGGAGTG
>JAXCGZ010015769.1:0-10000 GCA_037179515.1 Halocaridina rubra | reverse complement strand
AATCCTGCAGTTATATGTGGGCATCTGTTGTTTCTATCATTTACAGTCGATTTTCTTAGAGGAAAGTAGTCTAGAAATTTATCTCTAAATGTATAGTGAAAGTTATTAAAAGCTTCATTTCCGTTATTTAGGTCTATGATATGTTGTCATTTTTCATGTGATATATCTCTAGTAAATTTAGCTATGTTATCGTCAGAGTAATGTCTTTTTTCTACATATGCATCAAATTTATGTTCTTCTTTTTTAAACTGGGAGTATACTGCGAAATGATCTGTTATGTCGGTGTACACTATGTAATTACTTATGTTGTCTTCAAGATTTGTGGTCCAGATATGATCGATAAGAGATGCACTATTTTCAGTTATCTCGTAGGTTTAGCAGTTAGTGGAAACAGCCATGTGAATACATTATGTTTATAGAATCAGTTGCTCTTTGATCATTTATTTTAAACAAATCTAAGTTCCAATCACCGAATAAATAAATAGTTTTGTACTTTTTTCTTGCTGCACAATCAAATACTTTCAGTAAAGCTCCATGGAATTCAGGCATGTTCCCCTTTGGTGGTCTATATACAGATGCAAAGAAGCAATTTTCCTTACCGTTATGTACCTGTACACTAACACATTCATCGAATCGCTCCATCATACTGCACTCCTTTATAACACTCGAGCTATACTTGTTTGCTACATACATACATACACCACCTTTCCTTGTCTCTGTTCTGAGTGTACATATTATAACCTGTTATATTATCCAATGATTCAATATCATTATCCAGCCTAGTCTCCAAAAAACCCATTACATTACATATATTATTTTCTGTTAAACATTGATCAACAAATATTTTAAGATTATTTGCAAGGCTTCTAATGTTCATGCACAAAACCGAAAGTGCAATAGATTATTTAAATTTGTATAAAGTTCATTTAAGTATATATAGACTGAAAAAGTGTTGGTTGCCTTTCTCATATTATTCAAAAACAAATCTATTTCATTTTCTAGATCATGTGGGTTAAATATCATCTTATCAAGCTCATTGATACATAAGTAATTTGGAAGTACTTTGTTGTTGTTTGTTAGCCTTATAAGTTCATCGTCACTAATGGAATAGTATGGAAGGTGTCCATTTACAGCCATGGTGAAGATATAAATTACACTACTTTTGCATTTACTGACTTACAAGTTACCATTTATTTCTTCCGAATCTTACCGGGTTCTTCCGGCCATTTATTGGTTTAGGGTGAGAGCGTTTTGTAGCACCTGTGGCGGGAGACATGGCAGGAGGGGGTGCAGGTGATGACATATCGCTCTCCCCCCCACCCCCGCGCCCCCCACCCCCGCACCACCGATCCTGGTCATCTCCTCAACCACGCCACCCACAGCACCAGCCACACTCTGGATGTTGTATCGTTCCTTCAAGATGAGCCTAGTATGCCGAAAGTAGGCTATTTTCCCTTCTGATCTAGCCTTTTTTAGTTGTGGCATCTGTGCAGATTTTATTGCCTGTGATGCAGCACACAGGTTATCATTAAGGTACATCTTGGTGCCTTGCAACTTTTTGGCATTTCGCATGACCGTCTCTCTGTCACAGTAGCGGGAGAAACGAGCCACTATAGGGCAAGGTTTGTCATCACGAAGTGGTCCCACCCTGTGAGCTCTCTCCAACATCATGCCTTCTAGCTGTAATTTATCAGCTATCAGGGCTGACACCATCATTGTTGTTTGCTCCCATGTCTCCCCATCGCGTCGCTCCTCTACACCGCTTAATCGGATGTTGTTTCTTCTGGAATAATCTTCTTGGTAATTCAATCGTTCTTCTAAGGTGGTTATTTGTTGATTTACAGAATTTAATTGTTGAGATAGATTATCGATTGTTTCTTTGTCGTTACTCTTTTCTTTCTCATGAATTTTAATAGTCGATTTGAGGTCATCAATTTCTCTCTGGCTGAACTCCAGGCTTGTCGTAAGGTTGGAAACTGTGGATTTGAGTGATTTTATCCTGTCACTAAGCTGTTTCACCATTACCTCCATATCATTCTTATATGTATTTTCTTGAGATTCCAATAGTTTGGTAATAACAGTTGAGTCTATTGTTGTTAAGCAGAGCCGCGGTGGAAGCTCAATGACGTCACAACACCAGTACGCATGCACAGAAATCAGACAACGGGTAAAGAGGGGATGTAGAGTAGTGATTCAAATATTTCAAATATTTCACTTCAAAAAAAACAAGTTCAGCACCATTCACAACTCATGCAAATCCTTCTAGAGAGTCACTGTGGTCTTAGCTACCTTGCTTGGGTGATTTAACGTCCGTAGCAGGTCATGGTCTCCTGCTTATTTCTAAATATTAAAGAGCTCTCAACTTGTAAACAGTGCCAATCACACACAAATCTTACAGGAAAGAGAGGGCTGGGCAGATTGCATATTCCTAGACTTCCAGAAAGCGTTTGACACTGTTCCACATGGGAGACTTATTAGGAAGCTGCAATCAATGGCTACAATAGGTGGAAATGTTTTGGAATGGATAAAAACTTACTTAGAAGGAAGAGAACAGAGGGTTAGAGTAAGACACTCGGTGTCTGAATGGAGAAGAGTTAGTAGTGGAGTTCCACAGGGTTCAGTTTTAGGGCCACTTTTGTTCCTTGTATATGTAAATGACCTACCAGAGTCTGTAAATTCCTTCATGAATATGTTTGCAGATGATGCAAAGATTGTGAAGAAAGTAAAAAACGAGAACAATGGTAGAGAACTTCAGGAGGATCTAAATAATCTGCATGAGTGGTCAGAAAAGTGGCTAATGAAATTCAATACTTCAAAATGTAAGGTAATGAGAATGGGTACAAGTGCAAGAAGGCCCAAGCTTGACTACTTGGTGGCTGGAGTACAACTTCAAGAGACAGAAAATGAGAGAGGTCTAGGAGTAAACATACTGGCAGATTTGTCTCCAGAAATACATATAAATGGCATAGTAAGGGCAGCATATGCATTCTTATCAAATGTAAGGGTAGCCTTCAGGCACATGGACAAGGAAATGTTCAGAAATATTTATGTAACCTATGTGAGGCCAAAACTCGAATATGCAGCCCCCTTTTGGAATCCGCACTTGAAAAAGCACATAGCTAAGCTTGAAAAAGTTCAAAGACATGCCACGAAACTGGTGCCAGAAATACGCAATCTCAGTTATGATGAGAGGCTGAGGGAATTAGACTTACCATCATTCGAAGCTAGAAGAGTGAGGGGGGATATGGTGACAGTCTTTAAATTCCTAAATGGTTATGATAGAGTGGATAGGGATCGATATTTTGATATGGCTGGCTCTAGAACTAGAGGTCATAGTTTGAAGCTTCGTAAGAAAACTTCTTTGCAGGATGTAAGGAAATACTTTTTCAGTGTAAGAGTAGTTGATAATTGGAATTGGCTAAGCTAGGAGGTAGTTAATGCTATCTCAATCCATAGTTTTAAGGACAGGTATGATAAGTATCACTAAGTATAAAATGGAACCGATCAGGAGACGAGAAGATACGAGCTTTGGGCTCTTTCCCGTAAACACAATTAGGTAGTCACAATTAGGTAATCACATCAAAGAGCCTTTAATAGACGCCATTACGTATTTTCTGTAATAAAACTTTATTTCCATTTCAATACAATGGGTATTCGTCAGCCAGGGCAAGCCCCAACCCCCCACTGTGGTGTCCAATCACAGCAGTAATAATGGGATGGGGATGGGCAATATATTCCCAGCTCGATATATTGATAAGAAGATTATTTTTTTATTTTTTTGTATGCGTGCCGTTTACCTCTCATCTAACCATACAAGGCAAATATATTGTACCATCCTGAATTTTTAATAGTTTGATATGAAAATGTGATATTGGTTTGTGCTGATAAATTGCAAAAATAGCTACATTACTGCTTGGAATATTAAAAGCTTTTGCGGAAGTGTTTGTTTATTATGGACACAAATAACAGGATTTTTTTTTTTTTTTTAGAAAGCGCTACAAAATCATTAACTTTGTGTGTTTCCAAAATTATATAGTTACATGTTCAATACGTGATTATATATATATATATATATATATATATATATATATATATATATATATATATATATATATATATATATATATATATATATATATATATAATATATATATATATATATATATATATATATATATATATATATATATATATATATATATATATATATATATATATATATATATATATACATATATATATATATATATATATATATATATATATATATATATATATATATATATATATATATATATATATATATATATATATATATATATATATATATATATATATATATATATATATATATATATATATATACATATATATATATATATATATATATATATATATATATATATATATATATATATATATATATATATATATATATATATATACATACATACATATTAACATATCTGAAAACATGAATCATATTTTACCCAGACAGGGACTCGAAACTAAGACACATAAACACTGTCCCAAGACGCTACCAACTACACACTGAAGGTCAAAGAAAGAAGCCAACCTCAGAGCTGACTGCTTTGCTAAGAATGAACTCATTCTTTCTGAATGCCTTTTTATTCATATTACAGCTTCTCCCAACCTCAATCGTGGCTTCTTTTTCGCATTTAATTAAATAATCCATTCATATAGGCATCAATAATAATTAATTAATTCATTAACATATGTGAAAACATGTATCATATTTTACTCCGACCAGGACTCGAATCTAAAACACATAATTACTGTGCCAAGGCACTACCAACTACACCACTGAAGATCTAAGAAAGAAGCCAACCTCAAAGCTAATTGCTTTGCTAGGAATGAACGTATTCTTTCTGAATCCCTTTTTCTTCATGTTACAACTTTTCACAACCTCACTTGTGGCTTCTTCTTTTTTATTTAATTCAAATCTCAATCCAAATATGCATCAATAATAATTAAATAAGCACATTAACATATGTGAAAACTTGAATCATATTTTACCATAACCGGGACTCGAATCTACGCCATATAATTACTGTGCCAAAGTGCTACCAACTACACCACTGAAGGTGTAAGAAATAAGCCAACCTCAAATCTAACTGCTTTGCTAGAAATTAATTCATATTTTCTGAATGCCTTCTTCTTCATATTGCAGCTTCTCCCAACCTCACTCGTGGCTTCGTTTTTGTAATTCAAAACCAAATTCATATAGGCATCAATAATGATCAAATAATAACATTAACATATATGAAAACATGAATCATATTTTACCAAGACAGGGGCTCGAAACTAAGGCACACAATTACTGTGCCAAGGTGCTACCAACTACACCCCTGAAGGTCCAAGAAAGAGGCCAACCTCAAATCTAACTGGTTTGTTAGGAATCAATGCATTCTCTGTGAATGCCTTTACGTTCATATTACTGCTTCTCCCAACCTCACTTGTGGCTTCGTTTTTTGTATTTAATTCAAAAACTCATCTAAAAAGGCATCAATAATAAGCAAATAAACTCATCAACATATGAGAAATCATGAATCATATTTTACCCCGACTGAAAATCGAGCTCAAAACACATAGTTTCTGTGCCAAGGCGCTACCAACTACACCACTGAAGGTCAAAGAAAGAAAACAACCTCATTGCTAACTGCTTTCCTAAGAATGAACGCATTCTTTTTGAATGCATTTTTGTTCATATTACAGCCTCTCCCAACGTAACTCTTGGTTTCGTTTTCACATTTGATTCAAATCCCAATCTATATAGGCATCAATAATAATAAAATAAACACATTAAAATATGTGAAAACATGAATCATAGCATACCCAGGAGTAAACTTGGGAGAAAGTGTTGTATGAACAGAAAGACATTGAGAAAGAATGCATCCATTCTTAGCAAAGAAGCTAGCTTTGAGATTGGCATCTTTCTTAGACCTTCAGTACTGTAGTTGGTAGCACCATGACACCATAATTATGTGTCTTAAGTTCGAGTCCTGGTATGGAAAAATATGACTCATGTTTTCATATATGTTAATGGCTTTATTTGTGTATTATTGATGCCCATATTTATTGGGATTTCAATTAAATGCAAAAACGAAGCCATGAGTGAAGTTGGGAGAAGCTGTAATATGAAGAAAAGAGATTCAGACATAACGCATTCATTCCTAACAAAGCAGTTAGTATTGAGGTTGGCCTTTTTATTTTAAAATTTCTGTGGCATAGTTGGTAGCACTTTGGCACTCTAATTATGTGTGTTACTTTCGAGTCCCAGTTGTGATAAAATATGATTCATATATATATATATATATATATATATATATATATATATATATATATATATATATATATATATATATATATATATATATATATATATATATATATATATATATATATATATACATATGCATATATATATATATATATATATATATATATATATATATATATATATATATATATATATATATATATATATATATATATATATATATATATAATATATATATATATATAGTTATAATCAAATAAACACTAACTTATGTGAAAGCATGAATCATATTTGCTTGCTCATATAGGCCTATGTTATGTTTTCACATATATAAATATGTTTATATGAGTATTATTGATAGCTATTTATATTGGGCATTGAGTAAAATGCAAAAACGAAGCCACGAGTGAGGTTCAGAGAAGATGTAAAATGAAGAAGAAGGCATTCAGCAAGAATGCGTTCATTCCTAGTGAAGCAGTTAGATGTAAAGTCGGCTTCTTTCCTATACCTTCTGTAGTGTAGCTGGTAGCACCTTGGCACAGTAATTATGTGCCTTTGGTTCGAGTCCCGGTTATGCTAAAACATGATTCAAGTTTTCACATATGTTATTGTGCTTATTTGATTATTATTGATGCATATTTGGATTGATTCATGCACACACACACACACGCACACACACACACACACACGCACACAGCTTGGAGTAGTTTGTGGTCCTGAGGATATTGTAAACATACACCAACTAGGTAAATATTCGAGGGAAGGAAAGCCGAGACCAACAAAAGTAACCGTTGAAAGAGGGGAAACATGTAGGGAAATATTGTTGAGAAAAAAAAAGTCTAAAAGACCTTCATGAATTCAAAGAAGTGTTCATTAGACGATACAGAACACAGGAAGAGATGGGAGAGATAAAAAACTTGTTGCAAGAGGCAAGAAGGTTAAATGAGGAAAGAAATGAAGAAGAGAAGAAAAATTTTAATTTCATAGTTCTTCCAGACAAAGGGGAGATAAAGAAGATAATGACAGAAGATCAGGGGATGGGGCCTCATTAAGATTGTTATACACAAATGCTGATGGATTAGCTGGTAAGGCAATAAAATTAAAAGATAGTATTCACAACAGTAAGGCTGATATAGTAGCAATTACAGAGACTAAGTTAAGTGAAGACATAAACAGTGTCACAGGTTTTCCTAAGGGCTTCAGAATACTAAAGGTTGAAAGATCTGAGAGGACTGGTGGAGGGATAGCACTGCTCATAAGTGAAAGGATTCAAGTTGAAGAAATAAACTTGGCTATAGAAAGTGAGTTCAAGAAATTTCTTATTGCTCGCATAAATACTGGGTCAGAGAGCATTATAATAACTGTTGTATATAACCCACCAAGGAACCAGAATAGGCTAGAAGTTTATGAGGAAAGTCATATAGGTACTATTGAAGTCATAGACTCAGTTGTTAACATGGCACGGGAAAAAAATGTAGGATTTTGATTATGGGAGAATTTAATCATAAAGAGATAGATTGGATAAATCTTGACCCACACAATGGTGAGGACTCATTCGGGGCAAGATTCCTAGATTGCGTACAAGGGAATTTCCTACACCAACATGTAATGGAACCAACGAGGGCCAGGGGTGGGGATGAGCCATCACTACTTGATCTAGTATTCACAGATAATGTGTTGGATATTGAAAAAATTAAGTATGAACCACCAATTGGAAAGAGTGACCACTGTGTGTTGTTGATGGAGTATATCATTGAAGATATTCTGCCTGAGAGTAGAGGCACTGAGGACATGAGGAAGAACTATCCGAAAGGAGATTACATCAAAATGAATGAGCTTTTTGCAGTTATTGCCTGGAGAACCTTATTTTACAACAAATCTGTACAAGAAATGTATGACATCTTTTGTGAGAAATATGGGAAGATAGTAGATTGCTGCATACCTGTCACCAAAGTAGGTGTAATTCATGCCAGAGAGAAATGGTTCGATAATGGGTGTAAAAGAGCTAAGGAGTGGAGAGACAAATGCTGGAAAAGGTATAGGAGGAGAAAAAACATAAATGCATGGCAAACCTACAAAAGAGCAAGAAATGACTACCTAAGTAAAATGAGAGAGGCAGAGAGAGACTATGAGATGGACATCACCAGTAAGGCTAAAGAAAATCCCAAGCTTTTCCACAGCTTTATCAGAGGAAAACTGAAGGTAAAAGAACAGGTTTTAAGGCTAAAGAGAGCGGATGGAAGCATCACTGAGACGGATGAAGAGATCTGCAAAGAATTGAACAAGGAGTTTCAGTCAGTATTTACAGTAGAAAATACCCCACCCCCTCAGATTGCGGAGATAGAAGCTCAAGGGCCGGTATAAGAGAACATCAAACTTACAGCCACAGAGGTATGCAAAGCGCTGATGGATTTAGATGTTCATAAAGCTACAGGTCCTGATGACATATCCCCTCATGTGCTTAAAAAATGCGCAAAACTCAATATCAGTGGCACTGGGTATCATATATAAAAAGTCACTGGAGTCAGGGGAGATTCCAAGATGCTGGAAACAAGCAAATGTGATACCTATCTTCAAAAAGGGAGGGAGGGATACGGCTCTGAGCTATAGACCAGTTTCCTTGACCAGCATAGTTTGCAAAGTTATGGAGAAACTACTAAGGAAACATATCTCTCTTCACTTGGAATCCTTCAACTTTTTGTCAGTGAGGCAACATGGCTTCAGAGAAGGTAGATCAACAGTAACAAACTTATTAGAATTTTATGATGAGGTAAGCCGAATCTTACAGGAAAGAGAGGGTTGGGCAGATTGCATATCCCTAGACTTCCAGAAATCGTTTGACACTGTTCCACATGGGAGACTTATTAGGAAGCTGCAAGCAATGGCTAGAATATGTGGAAATGTCTTGGAATGGATAAAAACTTACTTAGAAAGAAGGGAACAGAGGGTTAGAGTAAGACAGTGTCTGAATGGGGAAGAGTTAGTAGTGGGGATTCACAGGGTTCAGTTTTAGGGCCACTTTTGTTCCTTGTATATGTAAATGACCTACCAGAGTCTGTAAATTCATTCATGAATATGTTTGCAGATGATGCAAAGATTGTAAAGAAAGTAAAAAGCGAGAACAATGGTAGAGAACTTCAGGAGGATCTAAATAATATGCATGAGTGGTCAGGAAAGTGGCTAATGAAAGTCAATACTTCAAAATGTAAGGTAATGAGAATGGGTACAAGTGCAAGAAGGCCCAAGCTTGACTACTCGGTGGATAGAGTACAACTTCAAGAGACAGAGAATGAGAGAGATGTAGGAGTAAACATACTGGCAGATTTGTCTCCAGAAATACATATAAATGGCATAGTCAGTGCAGCATATGCATTCTTATCAAATGCAAGGGGTCGCCTTCAGGCACATGGACAAGGAAATGTTCAGAAATATTTATGTAACCTATGTGAGGCCAAAACTCGAATATGCAGCCCCCTTTTGGAATCCACACTTGAAAAAGCACATAGCTAAGCTTGAAAAAGTTCAAAGATATGCCACGAAACTGGTGCCAGAAATACGCAATCTCAGTTATGATGAGAGGCTGAGGGAATTAGACTTACCATCACTCGAAGCTAGAAGAGTGAGGGGGGATATGGTGACAGTCTTTAAATTCTTTCATGGTTATGATAGAGTGGATAGGGATCGATATTTAGATATGGC
>JAXCGZ010015768.1:7500-48069 GCA_037179515.1 Halocaridina rubra | reverse complement strand
GCATGCACTCAGGGTAACGATTACGTCTGCCAAAACAAACCCTTCGCAAGAAGGCAACCGTCCTAACCCTTGGTAGAAAAGGGAGTCCGTGACGTAAAACCGGAACAAGCTGTAGACATACTAAGTAAAGTGACTTTGTGTGTGTGGATCTTATTCTTTATTGAAAATATACTTCGTGAGTCCAATTTTACCTTTTTATATAATAATACTGACGGATTAAAGTATCTCAAATCTAAATTCTAATTGCATAACATGGAATCTAACCACTTGTGTTAGGAAAGGGTGCCGGTAAATGCATTGCGTACAAGACGGTGATATATACATTTTCCACTTTTTTTTTTTTTTTTTTTACCGTCACAGTCCGATACAATGTTTAAGAAGTCAGATTTTGACCTATTCAAGGATGCTAGAGGCTCTATTGCCAAGTAGTGTGTTTGAATTAATTGTTGTACCTTTATAGACAAGAATCTTAAGACATACACAGACGCACCAGTTTCTGATGCCAATAAGTAGACACAGGCATAATTTCCAAGGCGAAGGAGAGTTTTCAGAACGTGACCGAGCGTTGGAGAAAGTTGAAGCGAGCAGAGGGAGAGAAAGCTTGTCGGGGTAGGAAAATCACGGCTGTGTGCACACACAAACAGGCACAAAGACAATGGCTCTCTCTCTCTCTCTCTCTCTCTCTCTCTCTCTCTCTCTCTCTCTCTCTCTCTCTCTCTCTCTCTCTCGTTATTTGTTATTTTTGACCTTCAGTCGTAACTACTGGAACATTTAGTCGAGTTTTGTGCTTTTGATAATCACATGAGGAAATGAAGAGTTGGAGAGACAGAGGGAGAGAGAGAAAAAAAAAACACGTGACAATAGTTTGACGCTAAAATGTTTTTCATATTATGGTAATAATGACTCGAATTGAAGATCTTTGTTTGTGGTGTGTGTGTGTGTGTGTGTGTGTGTGTGAGAGAGAGAGAGAGAGAGAGAGAGAGAGAGAGAGAGAGAGAGAGAGAGAGAGAGAGAGAGGAGAGAGAGAGAGAGAGAGAGAGAGAGAGAGTATGAGCGATTTCATGCGGGTATCATTCAAATAAATTCGCCTAATAATGTCGCTACTCGCATGTATTCAAGTGAATATTGTATGATGGAGATTTTATGCTGTGTGTGTGTGTGTGTGTGTGTGTGTGTGTGTGTGTGTGTGTGTGTGTGTGTGTGTGTGTGTGTGTGTGTGTGTGTGTGTGTGTGGACTTTGTGACCAGATGCTTGAGGTCGTAATGTAATATTCCCTTTATTAGTCATCTTGTCTTGCTTATTTCCTCCGGTTCTATTTTCAAATGTCATTTCATGACTCGAAGAACATCATTTCGATTTCACCGTAAATGAAACAGGTTCTCTGCTTTTTAATTCAGACTTATTTTCTATTCTATAATAATTCATATTCTTATTATTTTTTGGTTCTTGGTAATGCATTTCCTATCATCTTCAAGTGACATTTTATAATAAGTCCTTTAGCTCAATCTTATTATGACGCGTTAGTTGTAACCGTAAAAAATACCAAATAAGAATAGATAAAAATTTTCAGTCTACTTTTATTTGTCATTGTATTGTGTTTGAATACATTTGCCATTTTAGCAATAGATCAGCTACTGCTGCCACTACAGAAGTAATCGTCAGGTCGTAAAGACCTGGGTTAAAAGGGGTTACTGGACGAGGACCATCGTTGACCTCTCCTTATCTGAGTGGGATTTGGTGATGTGATTGTTTACAAAATTACCTGTGAAATCGAACGTGGGATGTATTATTAAAGTCAGTCTTATATTGCTCTCTCTCTCTCTCTCTCTCTCTCTCTCTCTCTCTCTCTCTCTCTCTCTCTCTCTCTCTCTCTCTCTCTCTCTCTCTCTCTCTCTCTCTCTCTCTCTCTCTCTCCATGTGTGTTGTGTCTTAAAGAGATGCACTTTGATACAATATATATATATATATATATATATATATATATATATATATATATATATATATATATATATATATATATATATATATATATCGGATAAAGTAAAGATAAGGACTCCTAATACATTATATAACCCCGGTAAATTGATTGGCTAAATCGGGTTAGATTAGATTAATCTTATGCTTAACTTAGCCAATACTAACCTAACAATATACGGAGTTATTTAATATACTGGGAGTCGTTATCTTTACTTGATGTATATGTATCTTAGTGCATTTTCCCTTATTATATAACACATGCATTGAGAGAGAGAGAGAGAGAGAGAGAGAGAGAGAGAGAGAGAGAGAGAGAGAGAGAGAGAGAGAGAGAGAGAGAGAGAGAGAGAGAGAGAGAGAGAGAGAGAGAGAGAAAGCAAGCACATAACACCCAATATTCTATTGATAAGATTTCATGAATAGGAGGTGTGTCTTTTGTTGTATACAGTGTATAGAAAAAAGATTCACATTTATTTGTTTATTTTTCTTCTATTCGTTGTATCGAACGAGGGGTTGCTTATATGCAACGTGATTAATATGTCTCTACTATTTTTGTTAATTTACTTGCATTTATAATTGTTTTAATGGTTTATATTATTATATACCTACAGCGGTTATGGACTGGGTAATTCCTTTAGATAACGTGATTTCCGTTATTTCACGAGGTAACGTATTAGTTTATTTTTTTTATTTATTTATTGAAAGCGTTTACGAGTTTGATACGCATTTTTTATTTTTTCTTGTTTTATAAGGTTGTTTTTTCTTTGTTTTTTCCCCTCGTTATGCTTACAGGGAACATGCTGATACATTTTATTTACTTGCTTATTAATCTGTTAGTTAGAGATTCCCTTTTTTTTTCGTGTTGTCACTAGTCATAAATCCTCAACTGGAGATTGAAAGTGTGGTTGTTCAGACAAAGAATCTCTGAATGTAGAGAGGTTTACTCTAGGACAATGATTGAGGAAAAATGATTAGACTGTACAGTAGATAAGAATAACAATGATTGATAGGAGAGCTGACTCTTCCATCCCATACTTTATCTGCCTTTACTGTTTTTATTATCATAATTCTTAGAATTTTTTTCATACTTATCAATAGAATCAGGATGTAAATACATTTAGTGCTAAGTTGAAGAGATGACATTATTTTTATTATTATTATTATTATTATTATTATTATTATTATTATTATTATTATTATTATTATTATTATTATTGTTCCGGTTTTACGTCACGGACTCCCTTTTCTACCAAGGGCTAGGACGGTTGCCTTCTTGCGAAGGACTTGTTTTGGCACATGTAATCGTTACCCTGAGTGCATGCCCTTGCTAACCTCAGACCGTGACGGGGCGCGGACCCTCGACCTGATGCCTCAGAGTCGCGGACGCTACCACTTGAGCCACGGCGACTACATTATTATTATTATTATTATTATTATTATTATTATTATTATTATTATTATGGATTTACTTTTTTATCTTATGAAGGGTTCAAAGTGATGTGATCTGTTTTATGTCACTGACTCCCTTTTCTACTAAGTGTAAGACGGTGCCTTCTTGCAAAGGATTTGGTTTTGGCAAGTGTGACTGCTACCCTGAGTGAATGCCCTTTCTAATCACAGACCGTGGCTGGCCGCGAAGCCTCGACCGGACGAAATAAAGTCGCGAACGTTGCCGCACGGCCACGTTGGCTATTTATGAAAGGTTCAATGTGTGTGTGTGTGTGTTTTTTTTATAGGATTTAGGTTTATTATATTCTGTGAAACTTACAGAAAGCATTAATCAATTCTGGCTTTTTTTCTATCATGATTTTCTTTTCCAATGAGCGTCAAGGAAAAAAAAATCGAATTTGTGATAATGTATTCCTGATGATCAGATGCCTTAACAAACAGACTTATATGATAAAGTGTACTTATTACAAGTGTCCACTTACTGGTATAACAATAGCATCCGCTTGTGACACTTTCTTTCATCTGAGCAGGCTGTATGAGTACATTCAGGGATATATATATATATATATATATATATATATATATATATATATATATATATATATATATATATATATGTATGTATGTATGTGTGTGTGTGTGTGTGTGTGTGTGTGTGTGTGTGTGTGTGTGTGTGTGTGTGTGTGTGTGTGTGTGTGTGTGTGTGTGTGGTTTTATACGTCACAATTAGTTCCCCTTCGAATGTGGGTATACACAGACAGGTTGGAGCCCCGTGGCGGGATCGAACTTCTTGTAAATATCAGGCTCGTCACTTCCCAGCTTGTGGACTCTATCACTAAGCTACCGCGCCCCTGAGTACCCTTTTGGATGTATGGGGCACTAAGTGGAACATAATATGCGCAAGCTCTGGCAGCTCTAAGGGCAATATTTTCCAGCATGTAACTCTCCTGTTTTATAAAATTAATTATTTTTTTAGAGGTTGATTATTGTGTTCATTACATGATTACAGTGATTGAATACATTCATTGATTTACTCATGTAATGAGTTAAAGTTTACTTAAAATATTCCCTTAATCTATAGTGTGTCATGTATACTGTGACCAGTTTGAGGACACCAGTACAGCCTAATGCTAATGAATACAGAGATAAAATGCTTGTTTAGGTCAAGGTCTCGAGATCCATTTATTTATTTGTTTACTTATTGACTTCCTTACTTCCTATTTATTAATTTTTTTTTGTTCATCGTAGGAAGTATTGATGTTCGTGTGTGTGTGTGTGTGTGTGTGTGTGTGTGTGTGTGTGTGTGTGTGTGTGTGTGTGTGTGTGTGTGCGCGCGCGCGTGCGTGCGTGCGTTTGCTTATCTAAGTGTGCAGTCATGCAGGCTAGAGAAAGCACTCATATGTAGGCTAGTTCACTGTCAATCAGTTTCACATGGAATTCGGTGCAATATTTTGTATTGCGGCTCTCCCTACCCCCCCCCTACCCCAAGTCTATGGGGATGAGAATTAGATTTGTGTCGATTTCTCTTCATATGATTATTTTTTCCCATTAACGAAACATGTTGATTATGATATACTGTTATTTTGTCAATTTTTTGGTTCCCACACAGAATTAATAGTTGTGTTTTTCTATGACTTCAAATCGCTGAATTTTTTCCCTACAACGATTTGCATTCATACAAATTGAAAATGGACTACATAAAACACTGCTAGTGTCTTCTTCTTCTTCTTCTTCTTCTTCTTCTTCTTCTTCTTCTTCTTCTTCTTCTTCTTCTTCTTCTTCTTCTTCTTCTTCTTCTTCTACTACTACTACTACTACTGCTTCAGACAGAAATAGCAGTTCATCAGAGTACAAGAGATAGTGACGCCTTTCTTTATATTATCGTTACATTTTACATATAAATATATCGGTGAAATCTGTATTGCATGTTCATATAAAACTATACCGTGAATTATATCGTTGTTCATATATTTCTGTACCTATTTACATGTTTATATTGTCTTTGTGTATGCTTGTTCATCTCTTACTCCTATTTGTAAAATACAGTTTTTCTTTGTATCTGTCTGTCTTTTTTGTTGATCTATCTTTCTTTGTATTGTAGACATTTGAATATTATGTAATATATATGAATTTTTTTTCTACCCTTAAAGTGTTTTTCGTTGAGCAGAAGCCGTAGAAAACAGCATTGTCAGTAACAATGTAATTAAGAGGCTGTGAATGTACAATTCTCTACTATTCTTAGCTGTTGCTATGATTAGTTACCCGCTTGTCAACAAAGAATATGACTGATTTAGAACATTGTTCTTGGCTGAAACTTAAGCACTGTAAGTTTTGGTGTCTTTTTTTATGATTGTGACACCAGGACGGGCCCAAAAAATATAAATAACTCTACCCTCGTTTGGCCATGGCACTAAGAAACACAGAGAGAAACAGACATGGGGAGTAATGTGACTTGTCAGATGTGAAAGGATAATAAGACATGTGTAACGAATATCCAAGAATATTCGGTGCTGATATAGAAAGAGAACCGTAAGTGAAGGAAGACTTAACATCGAACTGTCCTGGACAGTCTTATTGAAGTCTATATTACCCTTTCATGAAAAAATGATAAAAAACTCTCTCTCTCTCTCTCTCTCTCTCTCTCTCTCTCTCTCTCTCTCTCTCTCTCTCTCTCTCTCTCTCTCTCTCTCTCTCTCTCTCTCTCTCTCCTCTCTCTCTCTCTCTCTTATACATGCCCGACATTTTTAGCTAAATCTAAAATTTCTAAGTGTCAAAGAGTACCTCTTTTAATCTCCTAACTTAGGGAAAGTAAGCGGGGTGAAGTTTCCTGTTTGGCTAAATAACCCAGAGGTCTTTCACTTGCACGTGGCAGGTTGAGCCTCAATTAGAGCGTTCACAATAAGGAAACAATAATGATCCATTTAGCTTCAGAGTTTTAGTTTGGTTTTTGGTATATGCAATGGTTAGAAATATCGGATTTAATTGCTAGTTATAGGAAGTTGTACAACTTTTAAGAATATATATATATATATATATATATATATATATATATATATATATATATATATATATATATATATATATATATATATATATATATATATATATATATATATATATATATATATATATATATATATATATATATATATATATATATATATATATATATATATATATATATATATATATATATATATATATATATATATATATATATATATATATATATATATATATATATACCTGTTTATTCGCCAACGGCCATACACCATGGGGGTTAAGCCACTTTTTTTTTTTTTTTTTTTTTTTTTTTAAGTCCCTTTGGGCCCAGTCAGTATTTGGATGGGTGTTCACCTTGGTAAGCCAGATGCTAATGGCATATAAGGTGATCGCCGTAGTGGTTGAGTGCGCTGTTCGGGAGGTGACGGACCCATGTTCGATCCCGCAGTGTGACTTTAGGAAGGGTATCCAGCCTTCATTCCCGGCCTCAATCCGTTTGTGTCAGTATTAATCCTTCTTCGAACGAGGATGAACACATCCAGGTTGGAGCAGGCGATTGAAAGCTGGATGCCATTGCTAACGACATCCAGTGGGCTCAATCACTGTTTTGTCACTGACGTACGGAAAAAAAAATTATGAATAACTTTTTGGCCTTTATTGTTTTGTATTTAGCTGGGCTTCGTTGGGTAAAGTGTATTTGCAGTTTACTTCAGGCGTTTACTTTTTTATCGATGTGACGTAACTTATCTATTTTGTTGCTCTCTTTAGAAAGTTGATATCAAATTGACGCCTCAAAGTTTTATCAGAAGGTTTCCTTCCTTCCATCACAGATTTTCTTTGCAGTATTGTATAGGGGAATACTTGCAATGGAAGGGTATTGATGAAAATGAAGCACAGAATTTAAATAAATGGAGACGACTTATTCACAATGGCGACCCCATATAAAAATGGGTTAAGCTGAGAAGAAGAAGAAGAAGAAGAAGAAGAAGAAGAAGAAGAAGAAGAAGAAGATTGACTTGCTTTTCAGTAGCTCATGAAAAAGCGCGAATCGGGAAGTGTCGAACCTTACTAACACCGCTTCGATTCAGCCGCGGGGCGTTAGAAAGGGCATCCATCTCTAATCCCCCAGCTTTAACCTATCAGTGTCCACCCCCATTCGATTGAGAACTATTTGTGATGCATGAATATCGGCCAAAAAATACTTGTTTTCTGTTGATTTGATAGCATGCTGTCTATGCTTATATTGGTGAGCTAATCATGATATTTTTTTCTTTTGTATGTAGTTCTTACTCAATAACTGTACGTATTTATTGATATGTGTAAGCGTGTAGACTATGCGTACGATAAAAAAAACGAATTTTAATCTGCCTGTACACACGCTTCATTCCCCCTTGTAAGGGGGGTGGCCGAGCCAAGAAACACGCATTCACCACGATCCACGCACACCTCAACCTCTCCTGAAACAGACAGACAGGAAAATATATCGCAAGTACGCAGTTTAACATAAGCTATGCCTCTAATTATTTTTCCTGAGTTTTTCTATTTTTCTATTGTCTTTGTTATTCACTTACATCCGCTGCAGTTCTTTTTTTCTTCTGTTTCTTCTATTAAAGTAATTTTATCGTCAGGGGAATCCTGGCGGATATGGTGATGAGATTAACATGTTGTGTGTGTGTGTGATTACCTAATTGTGATTACCTAATTGTGTTTACGGGAAAGAGCCCAAAGCTCGTATCTTCCCGTCTCCTGATCGGTTCCATTTGTGTGTGTGTGTGTGTGTGTGTGATTACCTAATTGTGTTTACGGGAAAGAGCCCAAAGCTCGTATCTTCCCGTCTGTGTGTGTGTGTGTGTGTGATTACCAAGTTGTGCTTACGAGAAAGAGCCCTATTCTCGGAACTCCCCGTCTCCTCATCGATTCCATTTTTATACTCTGTGATAGTTAACATATTTCTCCTTAAAACTATGGATTGAATTAGCATTCATTAACTACTTCCTCGCCTAGCGAATTCCAATCATAAGCTATTCTTACACTAAAAAAGTACTTCCTTACATCCTGCAAAGAAGTCATTTTCGAAATTTCAAACTATGACTTCTAGTTCTAGAGCCATCAACGCTTTGCATTCCTCTGTATTCGAAAAGGTCATTTTTTTATTACGACTCATGGTGGCTTATCTCTCCAATCTGAGGGGGTGGAGTATTTTCTACTGTAAATACTGACTGCAACTCCTGGTTCAGATCTCTTCATTTGTCTCAATGATGCTTCCATCTGCCTTCCTTAAATTTAAAACATGTTCTTTGACCTGAAATTTTCCTCTGACAAAGTTGTGGAATAGTTTGGGATTTTCTTTAGCCTTCCTAATAATTTCCCTCTCATAATCCTTTTCTGCCTCTTTTCTTTTACCTAGATAACAATTTCTTTCTGATTGTAACTGCTAATCATTTATACCTTTACTCCTTCTATACTTGTTCTGGCATTTGTGTGATTACCTAATTGTGATTACCTAATTGTGTTTACGGGAAAGAGCCCAAAGCTCGTATCTTCCCGTCTCCTGATCGGTTCCATTTTAGACTTAGTGATACTTATCGTACCTGTCCTTAAAACTATGGATTGAGATAGCATTAACTACCTCCTCGCTTAGCGAATTCCAATTATCAACTACTCTTACACTGAAAAAGTATTTCCTTACATCCTGCAAACAAGTTTTCTTACGAAGCTTCAAACTATGACCTCTAGTTCTAGAGCCAGCCATATTGAAATATCGATCCCTATCCACTCTATCATAACCATGAAGGAATTTAAAGACTGTCACCATATCCCCCCTTACTCTTCTAGCTTCGAGTGATGGCAAGTCTAATTCCCTCAGTCTCTCATCATAACCGAGATTGCGTATTTCTGGCACCAGTTTCGTGGCATGTCTTTGAACTTTTTCAAGCTTAGCTATGTGCTTTTTCAAGTGCGGATTCCAAAAGGGGGCTGCATATTCGAGTTTTGGCCTCACATAGGTTACATAAATATTTCTGAACATTTCCTTGTCCATGTGCCTGAAGGCTACCCTTACATTTGATAAGAATGCATATGCTGCCCTTACTACGCCATTTATATGTATTTCTGGAGACAAATCTGCCAGTATGTTTACTCCTAGATCTCTCTCATTTTCTGTCTCTTGAAGTTGTACTCCAGCCACCGAGTAGTCAAGCTTGGGCCTTCTTGCACTTGTACCCATTCTCATTACCTTACATTTTGAGGTATTGAATTTCATTAACCACTTTTCTGACCACTCATGCAGATTATTTAGATCCTCCTGAAGTTCTCTACCATTGTTCTCGTTTTTTACTTTCTTCACAATCTTTGCATCATCTGCAAACATATTCATGAATGAATTTACAGACTCTGGTAGGTCATTTACATATACAAGGAACAAAAGTGGCCCTAAAACTGAACCCTGTGGAACTCCACTACTAACTCTTCTCCATTCAGACACTGAGTGTCTTACTCTAACCCTCTGTTCCCTTCCTTCTAAGTAAGTTTTTATCCATTCCAAGACATTTCCACCTATTCTAGCCATTGATTGCAGCTTCCTAATAAGTCTCCCATGTGGAACAGTGTCAAACGCTTTCTGGAAGTCTAGGAATATGCAATCTGCCCAGCCCTCTCTTTCCTGTAAGATTTGGCTTACCTCATCATAAAATTCTAATAAGTTTGTTACTGTTGATCTACCTTCTCTGAAGCCATGTTGCCTCACTGACAAAAAGTTGAAGGATTCCAAGTGAAGAGAGATATGTTTCCTTAGTAGTTTCTCCATAACTTTGCAAACTATGCTGGTCAAGGAAACTGGTCTATAGTTCAGAGCCGTATCCCTCCTTCCCTTTTTGAAGATAGGTATCACATTTGCTTGTTTCCAGCATCTTTGAATCTCCCCCGACTCCAGTGACTCCTTAAATATGATACTTAGTGCCACTGATATTGTGTTTGCGCATTTTTTAAGCACATGAGGGGATATGTCATCAGGACCTGTAGCTTTATGAACATCTAAATTCATCAGCGCCTTGCATACCTCTGTGGCTGTAAGGTTGATGTTCTCTAATACCGGCCCTTGAGCTTCTATCACTGCAATCTGAGGGGGTGGGGTATTTTCTACTGTAAATACTGACTGAAACTCCTTGTTCAATTCTTTGCAGATCTCTTCGTCCGTCTCAGTGATGCTTCCATCCGCTCTCTTTAGCCTTAAAACCTGTTCTTTTACCTTCAGTTTTCCTCTGATAAAGCTGTGGAAAAGCTTGGGATTTTCTTTAGCCTTCCTGGTGATGTCCCTCTCATAATCTCTCTCTGCCTCTCTCCTTTTACTTAGGTAGTCATTTCTTGCTCTTTTGTAGGTTTGCCAGGCATTTATGTTTTTTCTCCTCCTATACCTTTTCCAGCATTTGTCTCTCCACTCCTTAGCTCTTTTACACCCATTATCGAACGATTTCTCTCTGGCATGAATTACACCTACTTTGGTGACAGGTATGCAGCAATCTACTATCTTCCCATATTTCTCACAAAAGATGTCATACATTTCTTGTACAGATTTGTTGTAAAATAAGGTTCTCCAGTCAATAACTGCAAAAAGCTCATTCATTTTGATGTAATATCCTTTCGGATAGTTCCTCCTCATGTCCTCAGTGCCTCTACTCTCAGGAAGAATATCTTCAATGATATACTCCATCAACAACACACAGTGGTCACTCTTTCCAATTGGTGGTTCATACTCAATATTTTCAATATCCAACACATTATCTGTGAACACTAGATCAAGTAGTGATGGCTCATCCCCACCCCTGGCTCTTGTTGGTTCCATTACATGTTGGTGTAGGAAATTCCCTTGTACGCAATCTAGGAATCTTGCCCCAAATGAGTCCTCACCACTGTGTGGGTCAAGATTTATCCAATCTATCTCTTTATGATTAAAGTCTCCCATAATCAAAATCCTACATTTTTTCTCCCGTGCCATGTTAACAACTGAGTTTATGACTTCAATAGTACCTATATGACTTTCCTCATAAATTTCAAGCCTATTTTGGTTCCTTGGTGGGTTGTATACAACAGTTATTATAATGCTCTCTGACCCAGTATTTATGCGAGCAACAAGAAATTCCCTGAACTCACTTTCTATAGCCAAGTTTATTTCTTCAACTTGAACTTGTGTGTGTGTGTGTGTGTGTGTGTGTGTGTGTGATTACTTAATTGTGATTACCTAATTGTGCTTACGGGAAAGAGCCCAATGCTCGTATCTTCCCGTTTCCTGATCGGTTTCATTTTGTGCTTAGTGTGTGTTTGTGCTCGCGCTCGCTCGCGCTTCTGAGTGCGTATTTGTATATATTCGCGTATGTTTGGATTCGTATTCAAGACTTTGAAAGTATTTTAATGAGTAGCATATTCTTCCCTTTGTGGGTGTTGCTTTATGTGTCCTGTATATGTATTAGAGTTTTCGTTATTGTAATTTTACGATAATTTGTAGTTATGTGTTCGGTGTAAACATTTAATGTATTCAAGTACAGGAATATTTTTGTTTGCCATATGGTAAGTAAATATGAATACTGGTAAGTCATGAGGGTGCAGACTTATCTACTATCATTTACATTTGGAAGCACTTGTGATTGTAGTATACTCAATTTATACATTATATAGCGTTTATAGTAGAACAATATATCTACGATCTTGAAATTCATGAATGGGAACTATACCAGCGCCGCAGCTCTCGGTAAAAAAATCCGTCGTGAATGTGTGATTAGAGTAATAGCAATTCAGTTATTGCTCCGGTTTTACGTCACGGACTCCCTTGTCTACCAAGGGCTAGGACGGTTGCCTTCTTCCAAAGGACTTGTTTTGGCAGATGTAATCGTTACCCTGAGTGCATGCCCTTGCTACCCTCAGACCGGGCGGGGCGCGAACTCTCGACCTCAAATCAAATCAAATCAAATCAAAACAAAACATTTATTTCCATTTTGTACAATGGTTATTCAACATTAATAGTAACTTATAAGTAGACATGTAATTAAACTAATAAATAAGAGGGTTAGACATATAGTTAAATTAAATGTAGCTTTCATAGAAAATAATAATGCTGTAATAAAAATGTTAACAATAATGTTAATAATAAAGTAGTAAGTATGCCACTAGATACAGGATCGTTATTATCGGCATCATTTCCATATTTGTTTCCTTACAATGAGAATAATTAGTTCTTAATGAGCAGCAACTATTTGTCCAAAAGAAAACTATATAGTTTGCCTTTGAAAGCTGTGAAGGAGGATGCATTTTTAAGATGCTCTGGAATATTATTCCAGAGTGTTGGCCCTTTGATAGTGATCATCTTTGAACCTGCTTCTGTGTTTGTTCTGTGAATAAAGAGCTCACTGCTCTGTCTTGTGTTGGTTCCCCTTATATCCCTGACTGTTTTTAAATCAAATAGCCAGCTAGGATAATGATGGTCCAAAATTTTGAATACAAAAACATAAATAGCTTATGCTATTTATGTTCCTTTGTATTCAATATTCTTGGACCATCATTATCCTAGCTGGCTATGTTGATTTAAAAACAGTCAGGGCAGTATAACGGGGAACCAACACAAGACAGAGCAGTGAGCTCTTTATTCACAGAACAAACACAGAAGCAGGTCTCAAAGACTGATCACTATCAAAGGGCCAACACTGGAATAATCATTCCAGGAGCATCTTAAAATGCATCCTCTTTCACAGTTTTCAAAGGCAAACTATATAGTTTTCTTTGGACAAATAGTTGCTGCTCATTAAGAACTAATTATTCTCATTGTAAGGAAACAAATATGGAAATGATGCCGATAATAACGATCCTGTATCTAGTGGCATACTTACTACTTTACTTATTAACATTATTGTAACATTTTTATTACAGCATTATTATTTTCTATGAAAGCTACATTTAATGTTGGAACTATATGTCTAACCCTCTTATTTGTTAGTTTAATTACATGTCTACTTATAAGTTACTATTAATGTTGAATAACCATTGTACAAAATGGAAATAAATGTTTTTGTTTTGTTTTGTTTTTGTTTTTTGTTTTTTCCTCGCTATCAATGCTTTTCACCAAATGATGCTGAGAGACCACACCCTCCTGAGAAGAAAGTTTGGCCACAAAAGGCGGAGTCAGTGGTTGAAGTGGGAAGGAGGTTGTTGGAGAGGGATGTTGAAGAGGGAAGGTAGGAAGGGGAAGAGGGAAGGGTCTTTGGGAAGCTGGGTCTAGGGGGAATGGAGGTTAGGGAGACCATTAGGGAGGGGTGATTTGAAAGCCTAATGGGAACACGTGTTAGCAAAGCCGAAAACTAAAACACCGATACCTTGTTTACGCTCCCTCCTCCTCCTCTTTTTTCAGAATTGGCCCAGTGGTGTTTTTTTTTTTTTTTCACTTAGCAAGTTATTACTCTCGTAAATATTGATCTGATGTATTACTTAGGTTTAATCTGGAAAATCAACTTTATATTATAAAGACATTCCACTGAAATCTTGCGTGTAGTATTTTACTACATTAACGACTAGTGGAGGTCTTCAAATGAGACTCGGATGAGATACAAGAGAACGTGGACTTTATTAGTAGATTAAAGCAAGTCTTCAAATGGTTGAACAGCTTCAGATCTCCACGACTACATTTAAGAGACAAACTTTAGCTAGAGGAGAGCTGGCCATACCGTTGTACAACTTCCTGTAAGCTGTCAATCTAAGAAAACGGAAGGAGATCTGTCATTCCATTCAAGATGTATTTTGCAGTATAAAAAGGGGACTCATAACCATCTAAAAAGAGGGTAGGGGATTGTGTCCACGTACTGCTTATCCCTTAAGGGGATAAATGTGCACTTGGGGGAACACATCTAGGGTTCCCACACCCTCGCCTAGGTCGTACTCAACTGGATCAGATCATCTCCTCTTAATAACTAAGCGGCCTTTTAACATAGGTAATGTGTGTAGATCTGTAGCTCGCGGATTGTCGATTCAGTGACTGCTTCTTTCCTTCCAGTTCCTGATTCTGGAACTTTTTTCCTCCTTCTGTCTACCCTAACTCTTATGACCTTTCTTCTTTCAAAGAACTGGTCTATCGTCATCTCAGGACCTAATGTATGTTGGAAATAAAGTATTATTATTATTATTATTATAATCCTGCCATATCTCTAAGTCTTTATTTCTTTGACTATCCTTTCAACCTTTCCTTTTCTTTATATTTATCATACTCTTATTTCTGTCTTGTCCTTAAGCTGCTACGTTTTCTTCTTCTCATTGTTTTATTTGTGCCCGGGCCCGATAAGGGTATTTTTCTTTGCCCTTCCCGGTGTCACTCGTAATAGAAAATCTGTGTCAGGGACCTTGAAGGATCGGACTAAACGAGACGCCTATAGTGGTTTCGGATTACAGGAGATGGACAAAGCGGGACACTAAAATTGTGTTAATCTATACAACCTCGAAAATTACTACACAAAGAGAAGCTGTGCGAACCACCTCGGGGAGGTGAACGCGGAGAGGCGAGAACCAGGCACTAGGCCTACTGATCTACCGAGGGGAACGGAGTTGGCTCAGAGGCTTTCATGATGGAATAGATAGTTGAATGTAGGGCTATGATATTGAAGTTCATACACAAGAGAATTTTAAGCATAATTTGGGGATTCCTGACGTATCGTAGGTCTGGCGAAAAAAAAAATCTACTCCTTCAAAGTATGAATAAAAGGGAGAAGTTTTAGGATATATTATAGTATTATATAAAAACGCCCATCACAAAGTGTCTTCTTCTTCTCTCCAGTACTCTATAAACCGGGATTTTTCTCACTTTCCTCAACCTTTGTAAAAGTGTGGCTTCATGGGGATGCTAGAAAAAGTAGAAAAACAACAACAATGTAGTCTACCATAGATTGGAAAAAGTGGGCGTTGGCCAACATAGTGTGCGGAGGAGGCCTATGGAGTGCCAGCAGTCTTAAGGGGTGTGGGGTCGCACCCCACTTGGTGATGCTTTCATGCTGTCGCTACATTTAGCCCTCTTAGATCACCTCTTTAAACTTGGTTGTTCAACACTTTTTTTTTCTTTTTCCTTAAGGCTTTAGGCCAAGTTTTTCCCGAGATTGAGAGAAATTTGTATTAATGTAACCTACGATATATATATATATATATATATATATATATATATATATATATATATATATATATATATATATATATATATATATATATATATATATATATATATATATATATATATATTTACATATATATATATATATATATATATATATATATATATATATATATATATATATATATATATATATATATATATATATATATATATATATATATATATATATATATATATATATATATATATATATATAAGCACATTACATATGTCAAAACATGAATCATTTTTCACCCCGACCGGGACTCGAACCTAGGACTTATGATTAAAAAAAAAAAAGATTCATATATATATATATATATATATATATATATATATATATATATATATATATATATATATATATATATATATATATATATATATATATATATATATATATATATATTGGTGTATTTTAGTTGCAAATTGTCAATAAAATATAACCGCTATTTTTGCGTCAACAGGTTTCATGTATACTTTTTCTAAATTTCTTACTATTATTACATACCTTTGACAGTGTATAGTAAGTCTAAAAACGTAATGAGGGAATCGTAGTAAGAAATATATATATATATATATATATATATATATATATATATATATATATATATATATATATATATATATATATATATATATATATATATATATATATATATATATATATGTATGTTTGTGTGTGTATGTGCATGCGAGCCTGTGTGTGTATATGTGAGGAAAGTCCTGCATAACTTAAATAAATGTATTTACCTGCATTTTTTAAGGAGAGTAATTATTTATAAATTATGAGATAAGGAACTTTGAATATGTATAATTATCTTGATATGCTATAGAGTGTGTTGCAGCAAGTTACCTGCAGTCATAATAAAGAGCATAGAAAATAAAAATAAAATTAACACGTGTATGAAAAAGGGTTCACTTCAATAAGTATCATCTAGTTAAAAGTCAGATAAAGATGCAAAAGCTACTGCTTTTAAAGATATAAAAATGTTCAAGGGAAAATAATAATAATAATAATAAATAATAATAATAATAATAATAATAATAATAATAATAATGATAATAATAATAATAATAATAATAATAATAATAATAATAATAATAATAATAATAATAATTAAAATTATTAATATTATTATTATTATTATTATTATCATTATTATTATTATTATTATTAATTTTATTATTTAAGAGATGTCACATTGGTTCAAGAAGAATTTATTTTCATTTGTGTCTGCTCTGAGTAATAATTTTTATTATTATTATTATTGAGTTGTTTGGTCGGAAGAGAAGGCTGTTCGTGTTTTCCTGTAAGCAGAGATGAAACCAGTTTTACTGGCTTCATGAAACCGGTGTTATATATACATATATAATAGCCGTCCTCCTTCTTGTATGGAGGTGGTTGAGTCGATGCACATTCTCATCACCAGTAGCTAATTCACTCCTTCTAACCCGTATTAGCTCTAGGCAATAAATGGTTTCCACAACCCCTGCTCCCACGCGCCACACTGCTTGGGTTATCCACAGGTTAATTGGGTAAATAATCTGTTCGTGAAAGTGTCTTTAAAAAAAAAAAAAAAATTAAGCACGTCAACAGGAGTGGTATTCGTTATGTGATAACTCCATTCACCAATGCGGAATCTTATTTCAAAAACCGTATTAACACCAATAAAATTCACAAATCTAAATATCTGTATTACCTATAACCTAATATATTGGATAGGAGTTTTTACAATAGAAAAATGGCAGTTTTTGAGGTCATTAAATGTATTTTGAGGTCATTAAATATATTTCAAAAAGGTTATCTTGTAAAAATGCATATTTGTGCGTATTAAGTAATATTCCTCTGAATTCACAAGTTTGTTTAAAGAAAATGTCCAAACAAATGTCCGTCTTTACTCTGTTATGGATAATTGGTGAGAAGAACGGAAGTAATGATACTGTTTTACAATTATTTCAGTACCGGTCGATCTGTTTTCCTTTGTACTGGTAATACTATTAAGGTTGATGAGTGTCTCTTGGTTTTATCTATGCTATCCTCTGGCATCTCCTGCATTATGTTGAAATTTGTCATATACAAAGCTACCGGATTCATTTTAGCTTTAGCTTGACCAACATACCTTTTTTCACCTCAAACCATAATCTATTGAAACTGTTTCGTCTTAAACGACACAGATGGACAAATTTAACATAAAACTCCCTGCCATATTGACTGCCAGAGTTACTTTGTTATTTCTGACTCTTTCAGTTTCTTTTTACGCTCTTAGGTGAAGAACTGGTTTATAATAACAAAGGCCTCTCCATCTACCACCTTAACGAATTTTTTTTTTCTTCGTTTTGTCTTGTAATTGAGCATATAGAATTATGTTTGGTCTGATAATGCTCCTTATATGATTATTCTAGGACGTTTTTGTTGTTATTGGTACTCATTTATTCAGATGACTATGTATAAGATAATGTTATATGCATTCTCTCTCTCTCTCTCTCTCTCTCTCTCTCTCTCTCTCTATATATATATATATATATATATATATATATATATATATATATATATATATATATATATATATATATATATATATATATATATAAATATATATATAAATATATATATATATATATATATATATATATATATATATATATATATATATATCTATATATATATATGTATATATATATATATATATATATATATATATATATATATATATATATATATTTTTTTTTTTTTCTCTCTCTCTCTCTCTCTCTCTCTCTCTCTCTCTCTCTCTCTATATATATATATATATATATATATATATATATATATATATATATATATATATATATATATATATATATATATATATATTCATGAGTAGTAACATTTTGATAGCTGAGTGAATGTTTAATTTTGAAGTTTCTCTTCATCCTGTTTTAGCTCTGAACCTTCTCTTGTGTTCTTTTTCAGGAATCAACTTTCATCTTTTTTCCCCTCTTCATCCTCTATCCTCTTTCCTCATTTTCCTACCGTAACACACAGTATATTACTCGTACATATTTTTGTGTTAATGATGCCCTTCGTCCAACCTTGGCACCATCCGTATGTGCCTGGCACTTTGGTGTGGCTTTCCTTAAAGTTTGGCACCGTGAGGTCTGGCATCGGGGCGCCACGAGGGGAGAGAAAGAGGTAGCAATCGCGAGGGCAGCCGGGGGTTCACGAAATCTGGGAATCTTAGTTACCGAGTTACGGTGTGTGTGTGGATGAGGTTCTTCCGAAGGGGCCCCGGGCTTCATTTTATATTAGGGAAAAGCCCCTTATCCCGGACATCCCTCTTAAACCCCATCCTGCCTTCTGCGTCGACTTCGTCGGAAGGGAGGCGTAGAGAGATTGGTGTTTTATGCAACACAGCATTCTGTTGTTGTTAGTTTGTGGTTATACATAACATAAAACCACGTGGCATCGTAGCGTTTATGTTATACATAAAATGGTGTTATTCCAAATTGTTATTCTGATAGTGTTAAATTGTGACTTTGGTGGAGTATTAAGAAACTTCATTATCAGTTAAGAATGAAAATTACCTGGTATATGACTTTAATATACTTTTTATTTATCTTTGTTGCATAGAAGAGGATTTTTAAGTTTGTGTGTATGTGTTTGGCCTCTGTAATCCGATTATAAAAGTCTACTCTTACACCTCGTGTTATCGTTTTGTACAAGAGAATTTACTCGCGGAAATAACGAGACAGAGGATTATAAGGAAGACTCGAAAAGAGAATCAGAGAAAGGGGAAGACAGAGATAGAGAGAGGATTTACGAAGTTCCACCTTCCTTCCCCTCATAGTCATGCTCTCTTCTTACCTATATAAGGTTTCCTTCGCTGCGAATTCTATCACTCTTCTCCCAGTGAGGAAGTTGGGATGGAATTATTAAGGCCTATTCCGGGTGACGATGATCACATTACACAAAGTGGAAAATCCTCTCTCGCTCATTCCCTCACTTACTGTTTCATCGTTTTATTCCTTAGGAAGGTGTTAGAGAGACAGTTGTCGTATTCTGCTTTTCCGATAGCAAATTTATACTGAACTTTGTGTCTTTGACTTTACTGAGCATATTCATATCTGCTAAATACTCGCTCGTGCTCTTTGAAGTGCAGCTTATATTATAAATTAATATATTCCCATTAAACTTATATAGGATATAGACAGGATGACGTATTATTGCTGTTAGTGTGCGTTATTGATGCTGAGCCTTTCAGACTGTATATAGATTCACTTTGGTTATTTGGTTGCTGTGTGTTTAAATGTAATATGGATAAACTTAGAAATTTTAAACACAGACTTAGTATGTCTGTTGACAAGTTGTCGACATCTCGTCGCTCGAAATCTACTCAACGTAAGAGTGTGCCATTAGGCAATGCCCCATTTTCAGAGAGTGATATCCCTGGCACTTTGAGGTTATCCAGGGCTCCTGTCCGTCCCACCAGTGACACCGAACTTAACTTTACACATACATCTCGACCCAGTAGCTTTTGTGAGGGCGATACTTTAGAGAGTGCTTCCTTGGATTGGATGGATCCTGCACTTGGTAGTTCACCTGCAATATCAGGCCCTGTTGAAGGTATGGAAACCCATAGCAGGCATCAGGAAGAAGCAAGCATGGAGTGTGAAAAGAAAGTTTGTGAAACAGCAGAAGTAGCGGCAGCAGTTAGTCCAACTGAGAAAGCATTAAAAAGATCAACTTCAGATATAGGAGGTGAAAGTTTAATGGATGAAGTCATGAAGGAAGTGGAGAAGATTACTGATATTAAAGATGACGTTCGCAATAAACGAATGAGAAAGGATGACGAGAGTGTCATTCATGTAAATGATAAAATACCGCTGTTGGATACCTCTGATGATGGAGAGAGACTGAATCCTCATGATTCTTCATGCCTTAGTGCCAGTGATGAAACGTTGCTTATGGCTGCAGGAGTTACTCAGAGTACTGCAAACAAAGTGGTGCGAAGGAAGGCAACAGAGAGCATATCAACCACTCTTAGTATTGCATCCACATGCAGAGCAGAAAGTCTCACATCAGGCTATTTTTCAGATTCTGATGTCACCCTTTCGGAAAGATGTGACAGTGCAGCTAATAAATCTACTGTTATATCCCTATCCCCAGAAGGTACAGAGAAAAGAAAGTCTGCTTTTATAGCAGTGACACCGGACTATAAAGATGCAAATGTGTTTTCCTTTACCACTGTATCATCCGATTCAAAGGATCAAAGTACCTCAGGAGCAACAAGCGAAATGGAAGCTATGGCTCCTGAGCCAATGCCAAAAACAACAGAAATGAAAACACTTTCTACGCAGAAAACTTCTTGTAGCTTATCTAGAAAAGAGACTGAAAATAATTCAGATAAGATGATGGTTGCACCCCAACCTTCTGTGACTCAGGAGACTAAGGTAGCAACCGTTTCAAAAAGGGAAAGCATATACAGCAAGATAATGAAAAAGAAGGACCCTTCCAAGGAGCCAGTATATGCTAAGATAAAACCAAAATTAAATATAGAGACTAGTTTTCAACCCATTGAGCCAAATGTTTCAAAAATAATATCTAATTCTCCTGGAGTGGTTAAACCTGAACCTAAGTACACTACTGTCAAGCCAAGAGATCCAGGAGCTCCTGTTGTCCCTCTTAGCCCAACCAGCCCTACTAGTCCTCTTTTTCCTGGGTTTCCTGTTGTCTCTAGTGGCCCATCAAGTCCTGTAATTTCAGAAAGTGCAGTTAGTCCCTTCTCAAAATATGGGACATTAGGTTCCATCTCTTCCAGAAATAATGAAAATGTAGCAGTAAAATCCAAAGATGTAAGAAGTAATACTTTACCAAAGGAACCCATATATAGCAAAGTCCACAAAAATACTGGAATCTTAACTAAAGATACTAAGGAGCCAGTATATAGTAAGGTAAAACCCAAAGAACCCATATATGCTAAGCCCTTACCTCTGACCCCACGAGAGGAAGCTCTGCAAAAACGTGAGAGCTTTATTACCGGTAACTCCTCCTCTAACTCTAGCGATTATTATGGTAAAGTGACTGTAAGAGCCACAGAGATCTCTCAGACAACTCCCAGTCGTCCTGCTGTCATCACTATAAACAATCCAGGTTATGCTGCTCCTACAGGCATAGAAGGAAGTGCGTCTCTTTCACCAACATCGCCTACTTCTCCAACATCTTTAGTTTGGCCTTCAAGTACTGCTACAACTATTACTTCCTCATCGTCAGCGTCTTCTACTGCTGGGAAAGTTAACCCTAGTTCTCAAATGAAAATGATTGAACAAAGGCCTACTCGGTCTGCTCTTTCTCCAGTAGAATCTCCAGAACCACGTCCTTTGGTGGCATCTGAGAGTTCCCTCGTAGAAAGTTCTGATACCGAGTCGACAGGTCGAGCCAAACTGAGTCAGCTTGTAGAGGAACTAGCTCAGGAATTAGAGGCGGTTAGCCGCCGCATAGGTACAACCACTGCAGCTACTGATGAGTCAAAGAAGGAAGTATTGGCCAAACTTCTCTCCACTTACGACATACCTAAAAATCTACGGCGAGTAGAAGAAGCCGATGAAAACGATGTACTCGAGGCTGAAAAATCATTGGTGCCAACTTCGATTAGCATGGATGAATTGCGTTACGTCGACGATAATGAAGATAACGCCGAAACTATATATGCCGACATCCCCGATTACTCTCATGATGAGTTTGTCATCGCCCTAGATGATGAAAACGATCCCAAATACGCCTCCTTGACTCGAGAAATGCGTCGGAAAAAATCTCGTGACGGGGACTCCCCTGGAAGAGTTAGCCGCAGGACAGCTCACGTTTACGCTAATGCCATCAATGTTGTTTCTGCCCTTAAAGTGCTGATTAATTCCAAATCTACTCAAGCAGCGGCTGTGCTCAGCAAAATGAGCACATTAGCACGTCCATATACCCATAAAGTCCAAGGTTCCATGTCCGACACTTCGTGGATCCAGAGGGTCATTTATCATAAAACGGTTAGTAATAGACTTAAGCACCGCAGTCTTCTTAGAAGTATAAAAAAAAAAAATAACCTATCAGTAATATGAAATAAAACATTTGGTTGTAGTGCCTTGACTTTGCGCAGCTGTGAAACCATTTCAATAATAGATATCGAACGGTATAGACGTATTATTATTATATTATTATTATTATTATTATTATTATTATTATTATTATTATTATTATTTTAAGTAGCAGCAGCAGTAGTAGTAGTAGTAGTAGTAGTAATAAAGTTATTATTATTATTAATATTATTATTATTATTATTATTATTATTATTATTATTATTATTATTATTATTATTATTATTATTATTATAGTCGACGTCAAAGTTGTACAATCTTCTTATAATATTGATTTAACTTGCGTCGGTTATAGAGTTATACGGTAATAGAGGTCACTAAAACTATCATCCGTTAGATGTATAATGGTGTTAGAAAGCACGAACTCCATTTGCTTGCGTTATTCTGCATACCCTCACGATCATTTGTGCACTTGTAACCTCATACGCATGACATTGAGCATGTAATTAACAAACACATCATTGCTCTGTCTTAAGTGAATAAAAAGAGAAGAAAATGCGTACGAAGTAGCGATAATGGTCATCACGTCCTGCAAACAGCTAATTCGTGTTTGTTAATTGTGGTCTCTTACGTGTTTTAATGAGCTCATGTACTCACTTGACCTTAGTTTTTTTTATATGTGTGCTTTGTAGTGCTCGCTGTATTACAACTCTGTATCGGGAATTTAATGGAAAAGGTGTGTTACATATGTATATTGGATGGAACACACATGATTCTGAGTTCTTCAGGATGTGTCGATGCATCATTTTTCATGTAATAATTCTCATAATAATCGACATCTATAGTCATTTGTCATTGTAAGCGTATATATGTATGTCTAGTACTATACTGAGATTTCTTTTCAAGGCATTCGGTATATTTTATTGGGCTGGACTTAAAAAGATAACATATTTTATAGTGTATTTCTGTTAGTCATCGTAACTGTGTTAATCACACCATTGAATTTGGAATTATGAGTCAGGTAATTAAAAACATAAGCCGTATATTAACAGTAAAACTCGCTTGAAGAAGCAGTAGGTAATTGCTTAGATTATTAAAGATTTCTTTGCACACACACACACACACACAAACATACACACACAGATATATATATATATATATATATATATATATATATATATATATATATATATATATGTGTGTGTGTGTGTGTGTGTGTGTGTGTGTGTGTGTGTGTGTGTGTGTGTGTGTGTGTGTGTGTGTGTGTGTGTGTGTGTGTTTTCATGATGTGTAATAAAGTGGTGTTGATAAAGCACCTGTGGCTATGGGGCCTACGGCAAAAGATCCTTGCCCACTTTCCCTGTGAATGACTCAAGCAGGGTGATGTAGGAAGTTGTAGCAACCCTTTCTCCCCAATGAGCTAAGAGGAGTGATCTTGGCATATTTCGCTTCTGATCAATGTATGAGCTTTGACCTCGGGAACCCTCCTTTAAAGAAGGACTGCGGCCATTGTGTGGGATATATATATATATATATATATATATATATATATATATATATATATATATATATATATATATATTTATATAAAGAAAGAGAGAGAGAGGGGGGGTTAGATTAGGTTAGGTTAGGTAGATCACACGCTATAGTAGCACCCATGAGTTGTTTATGCCAAAGAATGTGATGTCGTATCTCCCAGAATAAATTTTTTTCATAGTCTCTGATATGTATTGACACCTTAGGGCGGGATTCGTAGATATCAAAATTAATACATTCATAGATAGAGAAAATTACTAAACGTTGAATGTTTTTAAAGACGCTCGACTTCTACGAAACAAGTTCCTTTATCCTCTTGGAACGCCCAAAATTAGGTATCACAACTTTATTAAGCCGCTTTCACACCAAAGTGGCACTTTCGCACGTCTCATGCCACGTGGCACGCCGGTTGAAAACGAACATACGGAAATATATGAAACCTCTCACACAGACGTAGCGTGGCACATGGGACGTGTCACGCTACTTCTGTGTGAAAGGTTTCATATATTTCCGAATGTTGTATTAAACATTCTACACTCACAGAACTCTTTGGGATTTGCTGAGTGATAGGCAGAGCGAGAGACGAAGGGTTTCTATTCTACTATAGAAAAGAGAATATCTGAAAAATTTTTGGAACAGTTGTTTTATACTGTACTTTTTCATTTCAAAATATAGCGCCTTGACTTAGTACCTATAAGTCCTAGGTTCAAGTTCCGGTCTGGGTAAAAAATTATTCAATTGCCTTCTTGCGAAGGACTTGTTTTGGGAGATGTAATCGTCACCCTGAGTGCATGCCCTTGCTAACCTCAGACCGTGGCGGGGCGCGAACCCTCGACCTGGCGCCACAAAGTCGCAGACGCTACCGCTTTACCAGTGTGGATATATATATATATATATATATATATATATATATATATATATATATATATATATATATATATATATATATATATATATATATATATATATATATATATATATATAACAAAGTAATTCTCGAAATTACAGAATACATAATTATAATTCATATAAAAATTCTTTGCTTATGTATCAAAGAACCATAAATGAGTACTTATGTGTAACACATTATTTGTTTTGTATTTTCCATGCCTACCCCTTGGATTCTATATATAGACTCTAAAGGCCCTTAAGGGACTGAAAATTCGCAAAAAGCGCAAGGTAAGTCCAGTGATGAATGTAGCAGCTGCCCTCTTTCAAAAAAAAATAATAATAATAATTAGTTTAAAGGCAAAAGAATTTTTTTATATTTTTTATTATTTCGGTTTATATTTGACAGTAGATTTGAGAACCAATTTGTGAAATTTATGTACAAAGCATAGAATTTATGACACTGAGTGGATTTTATTAAGTATTTTTTTGGAAATATGATTCATTTCTCTTATGTAAATTATACCAGTATTTTACTTTGTTTGGATGGATGGATTCGGTTTTACGTCACGAACTCCCTTTTCTACTAAGGGCTAGGACGGTTGCCTTCTTGCGAAGAACTTGTTTTGGCAGATGTAATCGTTACCCTGGGTGTTTTTCATAGGAAAAATTACTGATATTTCAATTTTTAATACCTGTACTTGTCATGTATGAATTCGCGACTATGTAAATAAATATGGAACTAAATAAACGAGTAAATATCAATAAAAGTGTAGAAGAGAAAGTATAGCGTTAGTGTTTGTGCGAAGATATCGCTTCCTGTAATTATGTACCTGTTTCCTAGCTCCGTTTACCTGGTTGTTTGCATTTCTTTGATATAAGATCTTGTGGTTACGGAACTATAACGACCTCTCTCTCTCTCTCTCTCTCTCTCTCTCTCTCTCTCTCTCTCTCTCTCTCTCTCTCCTCTCTCTCTCTCTCTCTCTCTCTCTCTCTCTCTCTCTCTCTCTCTCTCTCTCTCTCTCTCTCTCTCTCTCTCTCTCTCTCTCTCTCTCTCTCTCTCTCTCTCTCTCTCTCTCTCTCTCTCCTCTCTCTCTCTCTCTCTCTCTCTCTCTCTCTCTCTCTCTCTCTCTCTCTCTCTCTCTCTCTCTCTCTCTTTATGTATGTATGTTGTATTAAACATTTATCATTATTGCTATTTCCTCATTCTTTGAGATTAATAATAATAATTATTATTTTTTTTTCATTTCAATTCATATTATAATTATTATCATAATTATTGATATTGCTACTGTTGTTATGATGCTAATGATGGCAGTATATTCTAATGAAAATCATAATATTAGGAATTTTTTGGGAAGGGGAGACTGTGTTCCCTGAACACTTTTCTTTTTTTCCAGAACTAACTTGATCCAGTGCTATATCACCTACTTACCTTAACTCCTTTTATTTCATGTATTCAATATATATTTGTTATGGAAAACCCATTACTCCATTTGTCTTTAACCTTTATTTTATAAACCCATTTTATATTCATATTTTCTTCTCTTTCCTTTCATCTCGTCTTCCTTCCTTAAACTAAGCTTTTCTTGATAACCTTTTTTTTTTTTACTAGTTTTACCCTTTGTCTTTCTTACTTCTCTCCCTTTTTTATTTTTACTTTTCTTCTAAGTCTTCCCTTCTATCACATTCTTTCTTGTTTCACTAAATCCACGTGGGCCACCTTTGCACCTGTGCCGTGGCTCTCTCTCTCTCTCTCTCTCTCTCTCTCTCTCTCTCTCTCTCTCTCTCTCTCTCTCTCTCTCTCTCACTCTCTCTCTCTCTCTCTCTCTCTCTCTCTATCTATCTATCTATATCTATCTATCTATCTATCTATCGTATCTTCTATCTATCTATCTAACACCCAGCTTTCTCCTCCATTTTGCATAGGACTTTCACGATATCGTCTCGAAGGCTTTC
This sequence comes from Halocaridina rubra, assembly GCA_037179515.1. Taxonomy (NCBI): domain Eukaryota; kingdom Metazoa; phylum Arthropoda; class Malacostraca; order Decapoda; family Atyidae; genus Halocaridina; species Halocaridina rubra. Next base: position 21,020 of record JAXCGZ010015768.1, on the reverse strand, counting down.
AGAATTAGTAATTAAAAGACTCCAGAAACAATTCGTGTAGAGTGACTTTTAGAAAAACTTCCTTCCTTACACATAAATGCCATTGGCAATGACTCCACAAGTTCCTTCACACTGATTGATATTTTTGTAGATTTCATTGACATCGCTCCAACCTCTCTGTCTACAACTATTCGAATTGGGATTAAAAGTGGCACGCAAAAAAAGAAAAAAGAAAATAAAAAAAAATCAGCAAGAGCTGACATCATTGGTTAATTTATTTATTTATTATTTATTTTCTTATTTATTCATTTATTTTCTTATTTATTTTAGGAATTATTTATTTGTTTCGTAAACGCAAGTTTCTGAATTTTTTGGGAACAGCAGCTTGGGAGGTAATTTGCATGATTTCGTGGCAATAGTCTTGTTCATGCAATAGTCTCCGTGGCAAAAAGTCTCCGTGGCAAAATGGTAGCGTCTGCGACTCTGAGGCGGCAGGTCGAGGGTTCGCGCCCCGTCACGGACTGAGGTTAGTAAGGGCATACACTCAGGGTAACGATTACATCTCCCAAAACAAGTCCTTCGTAAGGAGGCAACCGTCCTAGCCCTTAGCAGAAAAGGGAGTTCGTGACGTAAAACCGAATCCAGTCTTGTTCATGCAATGAGAGATCTGGTCATGAATTATGAATAGAGTCAAAAGCAGTTTATTTAATATACTTTACGATATGTATAATTCAGCGAAAAATAAAAAATGCCGGACAAACAGACCGGCTTTTTGGCTGTTCCAAGAACTAAGAATAACTTATGACAACACTTAATACGATAAGACTGAATCGCTAACTGACAGACCGTTCGATTATACAGAGTTTGAATGGTCAACTAATTCCCTAATCTACGCATTATTGTGATATTGAAAAAGAAAAAAAAAAGCTGCCAAAAGTAAAAATACGGAAGATAAAAAGTAAGACGAGAAGAGCCTCCTCCTCCTCCTCCTCCTCCCTCCTCCTCCTCCTCCTCCTCCTCCTCCTCCTCCTCCTCCTCCTCCTCCTCCTCCTCCTCCTCCTCCTCCTCCTCCTCCTCCTCCTCCTCCTCCTCCTCCTCCTCCTGTTTGCTTTGCACCTGCAAGTTGTAAGTCTTGTGCATTCACTTTTTCTTAGATATTGCTGCATTAGAGTTGACAGAGAGAGAGAGAGAGAGAGAGTTTTTTTTTTTTTTTTTTTTAAATTTAACCTTTATTTCCATTTCATTACAATGGGTATTCGTCAGCCAGGGCAAGCCCCAACCCCCCACTGTGATGTCCAACCACAGCAGTTCCTGCCAGTAAACAGCTTAAACTCTCGGTCTTGGACGGGGACCGATCTTTCGACCTCGTGAATGCGAAGCCAGCGCGTTACCACTGTACTAGCCAGCAGGCTGATTGGCAGATAAATAAAGTTGCAAGCAGACAGGACATAATGCCTAACAACTTGCTAGAAAGACTGCTATCTGACAAAATGAAAGAAAAATCGAAAGATTAGGTTATAATGTATAGAAATAGAAAAGAATAACATAACTACCAGAGAAATTACTCATGTACTGAAGATTGTTATACAGCTCTGGTCAGTCCAGTCTTTAAGTAAGTATATTGTTATTGTAAAAAAGCAAACTGTTAAGTAATGAATCATTCAGTCACTTAGGCCGCTTTCACACCAAAGTGGCACGTCGCACGTGGCACACCAGTTGAAAACGAATATCTGGAGATATATGAAACCTTTCACACAGAAGTGGCGTGACACGTCCCATGTGACTCGTGCGACTTGCGTGTCACTCTTGAGAAGCGGCTTTATATGAGTGTTACCGGAACATAATAAATATTTATTTTGGTTATTAGCTCGTTGAGAGAGAGAAACTCACTGGCAACATCGGTTTATTTGCTTATTCATATACAGTATGTATTTCATTTTGTATTTCAATAAAGGCTATCATTCTTACTATTTTGATACACACACACACACACACACACACACATATATATATATATATATATATATATATATATATATATATATATATATATATATATATATATATATATATATATATATATATATATATATATATATATATATATATGGCCATGTATATGCATTAGACCACCATAATCGATTGGACTACTAGCGTACAGAATAGTGTATTATAAATATTATGGTTTCAGTTTGTATGTGTGTTATATATATATATATATATATATATATATATATATATATATATATATATATATATATATATATATATATATATATATATATATATACAGTTTGTATGTGTGTGTGTAATATATATATATATATATATATATATATATATATATATATATATATATATATATATATATATATATATATATATATATACCCCCTGAGGGAGGGGGGCTTGAATACTTCCTCCGTGTTCCCCTACGTGTCGTAAAACTCAACTAAATTGTGCGGAGCGAGGTGAATGGGAATCCCCTTTTCTGTATTTCTCTTCCCAAAGAGTCAAGACCATTTTGTCTTTTACTCAGCCACTCCCCTTATAAGGGGAAAATGGCTCATATATATATATATATATATATATATATATATATATATATATATATATATATATATATATATATATATATATATATATATGGTAAAGAAGTCCATCAGTGAGACAACATATGGAAAATAACCCTATATTTCGGATCCTAACTGGACCCCTTCTCAAGCACAAGGGTCCAATTAGAATCCGAAATATAGCGTTATTTTCCATGTGTTGTCTCACTAATGTGCTTTCTTATTGTTTAATGCTATATGTTAACAGATTGATTTAACACACACACACACAGGTATGATAAGTATCACTAAGTACAACATGGAACCGATCAGGAGACGGGAAGATACGAGATTTGGGCTCTTTCCCGTAAACACAATTAGGTAATCACACACACACACACACACACACACACACACACACACACACACACACACACACACACACACACACACACATATATATATATATATATATATATATATATATATATATATATATATATATAATAATAATAATAATAATAATAATAATAATAAATATTGTAACGTGCTTTTCAGTTATGCGACGTTACAACCTTGCCTGCCTCTTGCCAAGTGCATTCCTGTTTTTGCACATTCGTGGTTTTCGTTCTCGTTTTCTTACATGTTTGCACCCTACACGCCTTTCAGCCATTTCTTCGAGGTATTAAATTCCTTGCCCTAATTTAGTAAGACTTGTAAACATATACTTAATATTTAGCATAAACTTGGGTATTAATTTAGTTGAAAATGGGTCATTTCAAAAATTACATTTAACAGTGAAGACTGGCAATGACAGAAACGTGTTTCGTTCTTGTTTTTCCTGTCACATTCCCGCAATTTATTTTTTCCTCTTTAGAAGTGTCTGGATGCATTTTATTATTGGTGCGTAATTTTTTCTTTAATATTTTTTTTATTAATTGTTGTGACCTATAAGATTCACAAGACTTTTCTTTTATAAATTGACATATTTGCTCAGATTTTATTAATTTTGCAAGAATGTTATTTTTTTTATTATTTTTTTTAATTCACCCATAAGTGTAAAGGGGGAGCCCCTTTCAGAGGTTTCAAGCTTCCTGTAGCTTACTTTTCCCCGCCTCCACTGTTGAATATTTTGCAGTGTGGTGTCTGAGTTTTGATTAGCTAAGTTTAGGTTATCTCTTTGCCAAGAATAATTAAGTTGTCATAGTCAACCCTTATTTACCACTACTACATTTACCACTCTCTCTCTCTCTCTCTCTCTCTCTCTCTCTCTCTCTCTCTCTCTCCATAGACTCGATGTGTTAGCAGAAATGAAGTTTGCTGCTCCTTCTCTTGGAAAGTACCACGAACTTAGGCAAGTAAACAGGCCTTTTGAAGCCTTAGTTGCAAACTCCCCTCATCTGAATGTTCTCGTATGACTGTTTTGGTGAAGGCGGATGGCGCAGTTGTTATAGCCAATCACTGGGCGCTAGGAAGGACATCCAACCTAATTCTTCATTTTTAATCAGTCTTGTCTTCATTCCCCATAATGAGGATAAATAGTGACAGAAAACGGCAAACAAACTGCTTTTCTGAGGGAAGAAGTTGCCCTCGTGACGTAATACCTCCACTTAAAGAAGAATAAAGTGACGATGACTGCATAATTGCGCAAAAAAGCGAGGGTAATTCAATCCTTTCCTTTTTGCACGTAGTGACGTTGCATAGACGCTGAGCCAAAAATGCTTTTTACTTCGATATATATATATATATATATATATATATATATATATATATATATATATATATATATATATATATATATATATATATATATATATATATATATATTATTTGCTTGGCCTTTTGTAAACTCGTATTTTATGTAATAATTTATAACTATGAATAGTTTGTTTCTCTATATGTGTTTTTATTCTGCTCAGTTCTTTTATGCATGGTCTAACTTTTTTCATACATGGTCTAACTTTTTACTCTTTATTCTCTTACTTGACTATTGCCTAATACACAACCTTCTATAAATTGTCAATGGTCAGTTTTGGGAGTCTTTTTAGCTATTCATGTGCGGTTTTCTTTTAGGTTGATGTTTCACTAGAGGAATATGGGCTGTTTACAGTTTAATACTATTTATACATGTATTTGCGTTTTAATACGGTGTGGCTATGAATGCACCGCCACATTTGCATGCGTGCTTTTTCGTGTTCTGTCATCACCGTTGAGTTTAAATTTCGAATTTCTGTTAGAAGAAGCAACAGGTGTATTGTGTTGTTATTACGGATTCAACCGACAGCGTGTCGTAAATATTAATATTTACACCTAGATATTTGTCATGCTTACGCGACTGTCATACGGACTTCAGTTTCGATAATTAAACTCCCTTATGAAGGCGCCTCGACTTCTCTCAAATTCTTACCTAAATACCAGCAGTCAACTCCCAGATCTTTCCCTTGACACCCTCACCAGCTGAACAATTTCTTTATTCAATGCTACGGATTTACAGAAGCAGTTGATTTAGATTTTATAAAAAAAAAAAATATCTCCAAGTTTATTGACTGTAATAACCTTTAGGTAGCGGTGATTTGATAGTCCATATATTTATTAACTCATGAAGCCAGTCTCGGATTAATATTATTCTTGAACCATGATTGAATATAGTCAAAAACATAATGGAAGTTTTTTTTTTTACTCTGAGGAAAGATTGACTGATTACCCTGTTGAATATCTCCCTTACAATCTCATATTAATTTAAGCAACAGAGAGAGAGAGAGAGAGAGAGAGAATTTATCAGAAATCTGTGCTAAACAAGTCTGAGACTTGATCATTGTTAGTCCAAGAGATATTCATTCGCTCAATTCTCATGTTAAATTCCTTTTCTGAACTGCCTTTTGCAGTAGTCACACTACTTCCGCATTGAATAATGGCAAATGCATGTTTTGGCAACCCGTTACTTGTCACTCATAAATTTGAAAGGACTGATAAAGAGAGAGAGAGAGAGAGAGAGAGAGAGAGACTATAGCAGATGGAATACTTATTCAACGGATATGTTTAGGTACTTCAGAACTCTTGTTTGCCATTTTATGCCATTGGGAATCCCCATTCGAATGGGATGTAATATTTTAAGCCAACCCGTTTGAATGTGGATTAAAAAAAAAAATGTAATCACTTCTAAAAGGAGACAATTATATATAGACTGATAGTCAAGTAAAGACATAAGGAAAGCGTAAATTAAGTGGTACTGAAAATGAGGACATTGTTCCGATTTCTTAAACAGGTGTAAACCTAGGATACCATATTGTTAGTTAGCTAGACACACACAAATGGATTTCATGAATGCATCTGACGCGATTCTTTGTATGGCTAGGATCCCGTGCGGGATCCTAGCCATACACAGAACCGCGTCAGATGCGTTTATGAAATCCATTTGTGTCTAGCTAACTAACAATATGGTATCCTAGGTTTAAACCGTGTAAGAAATTGGGCCATTGAGTACTTTCCTAGTTAATTTCTGCCTTCGCGTTATTTTGAATAGCTGTTGGTTTTTGTATTACACGTCACTCCACCTCCGAGATATACGAGTAGATGGATAGATAAATGTGTAAATAACTGAGAGGAAATTTGGATATGGAAAGAAAAACTGGAAAAGTTAGAAAAATATAGATGTGGAGGGCAAAATATTTCTTTCCACTTTTTTTTTTTTTATCATTCGCCTTGGAGTAATGAATGCAACAAAGGCATCGGCAATGACGTTAGTGCCAGGGACATTTCATAGTTCATTTTCTTGACTGAATTTTTAGGTCATTATTATTTCGAAGTTATTATTTCGAGAGTTTACAGTCGTTACCTTAATAATGTATTCTGTCGGTATCTTTGCTATTTATTATTAGTCCATAATTTTTAGCCATAACTCTTGTATGTTCGTTTAGGGCTCGTGGTCTGTTACTTAATTATCTAGATAAGAATAGACCTAGGTAAATAGAGCGGCTCAGCCAATCATACGCTCCGCTATACCATTTAAGCCTGGCGTATTCCGGATTTTATATTCAGAATCAGAAGCCATTATCTACTGTTTCTCTCTCTCTCTCTCTCTCTCTCTCTCTCTCTCTCTCTCTCTCTCTCTCTCATCTCTCTCTCTCTCTCGCTCTCTGTGTGTGTATATATATATATATATATATATATATATATATATATATATATATATATATATATATATATATATATATATATATATATATATATATATCCTGAGAGAAAGAGAGAATGAATCTATCTATCTATATGTGTCTGTCTTTGTAACTGTATATCCACCACTGTCTGAAGGATTTTAGGATATGAGGGGGAATTTTAAGAGCAGAGTGAAAATATCATCAGTACAGTTTTTTGCTTTACTTACTTGATAAATGTAGGTCTTCCTCTTTAATAGAGGGGAGAAAAGAAGAAGAAAACGAAGAAAAAACAAGAAGAAGAAAAGGAAGGTGAGAAAGTGAGGAATTGGCAGAAGGGAAGGCGAGAGATACGTAAGAGACGACAAAACCTCTTGGCAAAGAAATATATATATAGGGGGTAGGGTACTTCAGCCCCCCCTTATAAAAACAAAACAGTAAATTTAGGACCCCACCTGGTGCAAACATGTAAATATGATGTGTGCATCTTTCTGTGTGTACAAATATGTGCAAATGTCATGGTGCTACTCCGTTTGTGTACTCGCTATGTAAGATCACGTACCAGGGGAATACTTGTTTCATACATACCAGTATGTGCAAAGTTGGTAGGTAAACAATTTTTTAATACGTATTTATAAATTCCATGAGTGTATATATATATATATATATATATATATATATATATATATATATATATATTATATATATATATATATATATATATATATATATATATATATATATATATATATATATATATATATATATATATATATAACTACTTGTTTATTTATCAATATCTTGGATGCGTATTGTATTTACCAGTTATGGGAAATATTGATAATAATAATAATAATAATGATAATAATAATAATAATAATAATAATAATAATAATAATAATAATAATATACATACATATACAGATGCGTCATTCCTCCTTGTAAGGGGAGTAGCCGAGCCAAGAAACGCGCATTCACCACGATCCATACGCACCTCAACCACTCCTCTCAGCTCCTTGGGGATAATAATAATGATAATAATATTAATAATAATAATAATAGTAATAATAATAATAATACTGACAATTACACGCATATTTTTGCGTCCCAATTAGTCCCATTTGAATGGGAGTGGACGCCAGACATATTGAAGCTCGGGGAATAAATATGAATTCCCTTCTTTTGATCAAATCCGCGTTAGTCGCTCACAGACTCGCGCACTCTACCACTGAGATACTGCGGATCCAGTATTAATAATAATGATAATAATAGTAATAATAGGAATAATAATAATAATAATAATAATAATAATAATAATAATAATAATATCATCACCATCATCATCATTAATATCATCATTATTATTATTATTGGTGATGTTGTTGTTGTAGTATCATTGTGAACACCTCACCTTCTATACGCAATGGAGATATTTAAGTAATAGCGCAAATATTAGACTCTCAAAACAATGTCAACCTCTGTATTCGTTATGAGTAATGTAGGACGTAGATGACTGATGGTTTAGTTTGTGGATAGGAAACCATGAATTATTTCTCCATTAGGAAAAAATATATATATCTCTTTATGTACTTCATGTGGGAAAACCAATTGAGAGAAGCAGGTCATTGACAGCCAATTATAAGGGGAATATTTACACATATACGTACATACATACAGACATAGATACACTTTTCCAATTGAACATGTATACTTATTTTACCAATACATGTATTAGTACGCGTTGTTATATATATATATATATATATATATATATATATATATATATATATATATATATATATATATATATATATTATATATATATATATATATATACTTTCACATATACATACATATATACAGACATAAATACACTTTTCCAAAAGAACGTGTATGCTTATTTTACCAATACATGTATTAGTAAGCGTTGTCTTATATATATATATATATATATATATATATATATATATATATATATATATATATATATATATATATATATATATATAGATATATATATATATATATATATATATATATATATATATATATATATATATATATATATATATATATACACTGTTTCTGCTTCAGTGTATGACGATTACCGACGCTGTTACATATTCCCTTCTACATCCTCGAAATGAGAATATACTGACATATTTCTTCCTTTTTCTTCCATTGAACATTGAGGGGCTTGAAGTCCATTCCTCCTCGTATGGTCAGACTGGGCGAAACAGCCAAAATAGATGAATGATTAACTGATGAAATTTTTAGTTTTAATGGAAATTCTATGGAAAACCTAATCTTACTTATGGGATGATGAGAAGACCAGTCATACCATAGACTTTTTTTCTAAACTTCATAAGTTTAATCATCTTAGTTCCTGTAAATAAGAAGTACATGGGAAAATCTGAAATTAATGCCACAGTATCAAGCTTTTTCCTTATATATTATAGACATAAATAAAAACATTTAACACCTGAGAGTCATAAAAATTTATTATTGTGACATATACAGATATTTTAGACATTTATCATCATTATAAACACTCTGATACGTTTGTTTGTTTTCAGAGATAATTTGAAATTGAGTTGAGGCTAAATAGACGTTTTTACAGAAAGGGAAAAAACATGATTTCGTAGAGAGAGAGAGAGAGAGAGAGAGAGAGAGAGAGAGAGAGAGAGAGAGAGAGAGAGAGAGAGAGAGAGAGAGAGAGAGAGAGAGTCCTTACGCAAAGATTTTTTTTTTTTTTTTTTTGGATGGTTCCAGTAAGTACAATTCTCTCCATACTTAAATGCCTTGGAGAATATGCCTTTGGGCATTAGCTGCCTAATAATGAAGTTCTTCTCATAGCCTATATTGTACCAACAGGTACCTTCATAGTGTGATTCTTATACCCCAATGGTGTCTTGTATGGCTTTGGGTATATCACTAGAAATATGTACAGTATTTACTGTCTGGTTGTTGTTGCTGGGAGGGGGTTACTTGTGAAGGAATGCGCACATGTGCTGTTACCCTAAAAGTGTACATTTAGAATAATTGCGTATGTACACAGATATATGAAATACATCAGCTGTGCCGGCTGTGGAGACAGATAAGTATTATATATATATATATATATATATATATATATATATATATATATATATATATATATATATATATATATATAAATATGTATATATATATATATATATATATATATAAATATATATATATATATATATATATATATATATATATATATATATATATATATATATGTATATATATATATATATATATATATATATATATATATGTATATATATATATATATATATATATATATATATATATGTATGTATATATATATATATATATATATATATATATATATATATATATATATATATATATATATATATATATATATATATATATAATTAATGCTCAATGACACATTATGTCTGTTAGGTTCGAGTCCTGGCTAGGGGCAAAATATGAATTATGTTTTCACATATGTTAATGTGTTTAATTGAATATATATATATATATATATATATATATATATATATATATATATATATATATATATATATATATATATATGTAATGGTGACGCGGGCCAAAGGTATTTCCAGCACCGGCTAGCTTAGTAAACTGTGATGAAAAGATGTGAGGGTAGTTACCATTTGATGAAGCGGTGGGGGCGAACCAGCTGCGGCTGTCGGTCCTCAATGTAGAATATCCCTTCCCTCCTACCTTGTGGAACCCAGGCTGGGTGGTAGGGAGAAGTGTGGCATCCCTTTATCTCCAAAGCTGGGAGGAGTAGCTGAGGTATGTGTAGATCGTGGTGAATGCGTTTTTCTTGGCTCGGCCACCCCCCTTGCAAGGGAGAATGGGGCCATTTATATAAATAGATAGTTATATTTTAAGGAACTGCATCAGAGAGGGCTGCAAAATTTACACAACTCTTGAAGAAACACTATACTTCAAATAACATCGTTGAAGAGTATTGAGAGAAGTATCTCCCACTGAGATAATCTTTATTCTCGGTGTGAGTTAGGAAACCTCGGAACAGAGTTTAGAAAAACTTTTCCCTTTCAGTTCAACACAATTTTCACTGACTGACCTTTCGAGCGAGGGAGAAATTATATTTGATATCTTTTAAAGGATCCTTATGTCATGGGCAAAGGATTACTTCAACGATGCCCTCCCCTGTAATCTCTACTTTTAATCGCATCAAGAGTTTGGACACGTCAGAGCAAATTGTCAGAGAACTCAAGGAGATTTTAGGTCTTTGTGACTACGAGTTCAGCGTTTTACCGAGTGTATTCTGCATTTACTTATGTTCACAGGAGAGAGCCCCGTGCTCGTAACTCCCCGTCTCCTGGTTGGTCTCTCTCTTTTTTTTTCTTTTTTTTTTTTTTTTACTCCCTAACACAGCATTTGCTGTTTCCTCGCTTAGCGAACTCCAATAATTATCAACTATTCTTCTCTGGAAAGTATGGAGAGAGAGAGAGAGAGAGAGAGAGAGAGAGAGAGAGAGAGAGAGAGAGAGAGAGAATTAAAAATGTGGTAGGGTTTTTAAGGCCTATAGTGGTCTATGAGAAGGGATTTAACGTAAATGTACCGTAGAAAAGGAGAGATTTAGAAGATTTGATGTCTTTTATTTATAACTCCATAGCTTCCCTCTGTGTTCTTACTTTCTTTATTATTTGGTTTCCTATTTTATTTATTGTATTTTAATATTTCCTTCATATTCCTTTCGGTACTGAATAGGTTTAGATGCTAACTATACTCGTTTTTTTAGGATTCAGATTGTTTTATTTCATGAGTAGTCACCGTGGCAAAGCCGTAGCGTCCGCGACTCTGAGGCGGCAGGTCGAGGGTTCACGCCCCACCACGGTCTGAGGTTAGCAAGGGCATGCACTATAGGTAACGATTGCATCTGCCCAAACAAGTCCTTCGCAAGAAGGCAATCGTCCTAGCCCTTAGTAGAAAAGGGAGTCCGTGACGTAACACCGGCTTTCATTGTTATATTTCATGAATTTTATGTAATGAAATTTGATGAGTAGTTTATCGTCATAGCCTTGATGAAATGCTATTTCCATTTTTGGTAAAAAGAAAGGAACTCATTCTGCAGGATATATTGAGCTTCTATTTGCAATTATATATAATTTTGGATTTGCTTGTTTAGTCGATGTTGTTCAACTCATCACCAGTGTGTGTGTATGTATTTATATATATATATATATATATATATATATATATATATATATATATATATATATATATATATATAATATATATATATAATATATATATATATATATATATATATATATATATATATATATATATATATATATATATATATATATACCGATTATCGACATTCGTATTCTTGAAGAATTGTGGGTACCAGCATTTTTTCAGCTGATGGTTTTTATCTGATTTAAAACTTGTAGAAGTAGAAGATAATAGAAGAATCAAGCTTATTAAACATGGTTTATATTGTGTTATATATAGAACCTGTTTGCAAAATAACGCCTTTCCCATATTCTAAAGCTTTAGCTGAATAGTTTCCTTTTGAGCGTGGCCATAGTTTTTAGACGTATCTCTGTATAAGTCGATACATTGGGTAGTGTGCTCAAAATCTGTTTGAAACATAACTATTAATATATTGCTTAGGATATCATAGAACATTTTTTTCTATAAGGTATTAAATGAACCACTTTTTGAACATCTTCTTGAGCTGTTAGCCATGGTACGAAGCGAGAATTGGGTAGTTTCACTTTAGGCCGAAAGAGGGAGATATTATTACATTCTTTCAAGATCCTTGGCTTAAGATGCCATACCTACAGCACCTCGGATCATAATCACACAGGCTAAAATTTTTCTCTCATTTTTACCTTATGATGTCACACCAAGTTAAGACTCGCAGATGTGGTGGGATATATATATATATATATATATATATATATATATATATATATATATATATATATATATATATATATATATATATATATATATATATATATATATATATATATATATATATATTTTTTTTTTTTTTTTTTTTTTTTTTTTTTTTTAATGAATGAGACATCGTGTTTTCTTTCCTTTGTTCTTTCATATGGTTATAGAGGCTATCTTGATTTCTGAGAGATCTTGAACTGAAGTCACTTAATATTGTAAGCGTCTTGATCGATGCTTTTTGAGAATAATGTAATTAGAAAACCCGAGTTCTACTTTCCCTGGTGCAAAGGAGGAATATTGTAATTTTCAGTTCGTAGTGTTGAGAATATGGCAAGGACAGTAGTGGCTTCTGTTACTTACGAACCGTTACCAACAGCGGTAGCGCAGTAATTAGAACACTCTACTCGGGAATTGACAAACCCGCGATCGAGGCCACCGTGGGGCGTCTGAAATGGCAGCCAGCCTTAATTTCCCAGCTCCAGTCTGTGTCCACCTCCGTAATTGGGAATAATAAAGCTGGTAACAACAACCAGCTCATCAAGTGTTCTTGGTAACTAACCAGTTGAAATTATATTATAAGGCTCTTGTGAAGCCAATAGCGCCATAAACATGACCAAGAAAATGGGTTTGCATATGCTTTACACACACACACACACACACACACACACACACACACACACACACACACACACACACACATATATATATATATATATATATATATATATATATATATATATATATATATATATATATATATATACACAAATACATACATACATATGACCATCATCAAATAAATCGATCATTTCTATTTGGATTATTTACTATGCGATTACTGTTAATATATGGGAATTACCGTTAA
>JAXCGZ010015768.1:0-2500 GCA_037179515.1 Halocaridina rubra | reverse complement strand
AAGAGCCCAAAGCTCGTATCTTCCCGTCTCCTGATCGGTTCCATTTTTAGACTTAGTGATACTTATCATACCTGTCCTTAAAACTATGGATTGAGATAGCATTAACTACCTCCTCGCTTAGCGAATTCCAATTATCAACTACTCTTACACTGAAAAAGTATTTCCTTACATCCTGCAAACAAGTTTTCTTACGAAGCTTCAAACTATGACCTCTAGTTCTAGAGCCAGCCATATCGAAATATCGATCCCTATCCACTCTATCATAACCATGAAGGAATTTAAAGACTGTCACCATATCCCCCCTTACTCTTCTAGCTTCGAGTGATGGCAAGTCTAATTTCCTCAGCCTCTCATCATAACCGAGATTGCGTATTTCTGGCACCAGTTTCGTGGCATGTCTTTGAACTTTTTCAAGCTTAGCTATGTGCTTTTTCAAGTGCGGATTCCAAAAGGGGGCTGCATATTCGAGTTTTGGCCTCACATAGGTTACATAAATATTTCTGAACATTTCCTTGTCCATGTGCCTGAAGGCTACCCTTACGTTTGATAAGAATGCATATGCTGCCCTTACTACGCCATTTATATGTATTTCTGGAGACAAATCTGCCAGTATGTTTACTCCTAGATCTCTCTCATTTTCTGTCTCTTGAAGTTGTACTCCAGCCACCGAGTAGTCAAGCTTGGGCCTTCTTGCACTTGTACCCATTCTCATTACCTTACATTTTGAGGTATTGAATTTCATTAGCCACTTTTCTGACCACTCATGCAGATTATTTAGATCCTCCTGAAGTTCTCTACCATTGTTCTCGTTTTTTACTTTCTTCACAATCTTTGCATCATCTGCAAACATATTCATGAATGAATTTACAGACTCTGGTAGGTCATTTACATATACAAGGAACAAAAGTGGCCCTAAAACTGAACCCTGTGGAACTCCACTACTAACTCTTCTCCATTCAGACACTGAGTGTCTTACTCTAACCCTCTGTTCCCTTCCTTCTAAGTAAGTTTTTATCCATTCCAAGACATTTCCACCTATTCTAGCCATTGATTGCAGCTTCCTAATAAGTCTCCCATGTGGAACAGTGTCAAACGCTTTCTGGAAGTCTAGGAATATGCAATCTGCCCAGCCCTCTCTTTCCTGTAAGATTTGGCTTACCTCATCATAAAATTCTAATAAGTTTGTTACTGTTGATCTTCCTTCTCTGAAGCCATGTTGCCTCACTGACAAAAAGTTGAAGGATTCCAAGTGAAGAGAGATATGTTTCCTTAGTAGTTTCTCCATAAGTTTGCAAACTATGCTGGTCAAGGAAACTGGTCTATAGTTCAGAGCCGTATTCCTCCTTCCCTTTTTGAAGATAGGTATCACATTTGCTTGTTTCCAGCATCTTGGAATCTCCCCCGACTCCAGTGACTCCTTAAATATGATACTTAGTGCCACTGATATTGTGTTTGCGCATTTTTTAAGCACATGAGGGGATATGTCATCAGGACCTGTAGCTTTATGAACATCTAAATCCATCAGCGCTTTGCATACCTCTGTGGCTGTAAGGTTGATGTTCTCTAGTACCGGCCCTTGAGCTTCTATCACTGCAATCTGAGGGGGTGGGGTATTTTCTACTGTAAATACTGACTGAAACTCCTTGTTCAATTCTTTGCAGATCTCTTCGTCCGTCTCAGTGATGCTTCCATCCGCTCTCTTTAGCCTTAAAACCTGTTCTTTTACCTTCAGTTTTCCTCTGATAAAGCTGTGGAAAAGCTTGGGATTTTCTTTAGCCTTCCTGGTGATGTCCCTCTCATAATCTCTCTCTGCCTCTCTCCTTTTACTTAGGTAGTCATTTCTTGCTCTTTTGTAGGTTTGCCAGGCATTTATGTTTTTTCTCCTCCTATACCTTTTCCAGCATTTGTCTCTCCACTTCTTAGCTCTTTTACACCCATTATCGAACCATTTCTCTCTGGCATGAATTACACCTACTTTGGTGACAGGTATGCAGCAATCTACTATCTTCCCATATTTCTCACAAAAGATGTCATACATTTCTTGTACAGATTTGTTGTAAAATAAGGTTCTCCAGTCAATAACTGCAAAAAGCTCATTCATTTTGATGTAATCTCCTTTCGGATAGTTCCTCCTCATGTCCTCAGTGCCTCTACTCTCAGGAAGAATGTCTTCAATGATATACTCCATCAACAACACACAGTGGTCACTCTTTCCAATTGGTGGTTCATACTCAATATTTTCAATATCCAACACATTATCTGTGAACACCAGATCAAGTAGTGATGGCTCATCCCCACCCCTGGCTCTTGTTGGTTCCATTACATGTTGGTGTAGGAAATTCCCTGTGTGTGTGTGTGTGTGTGTGTGTGTGTGTGTGTGTGTGTAAATCCTTGCGTTTGTATTTAGGACAGATATCGGATATTACTCGTATCTTTATTCCAATTTGTGAATATTTATTGTCTGTGTGAAGTGTCTATTTATTTTAGTTCTATATTTACG